>JAVJGJ010000014.1:11394566-11428198 GCA_035590215.1 Microhierax caerulescens | reverse complement strand
AAAAATATTATAGAATATACTTGATTAAAGAGTTTTTTTTTACTTTGTGCAAACTTTTCTAGGTTTTTGAATGCAAATAGGAAAAACAAATAGTACAGCTTCTGAAAATTACTATTTTAAACACACACACCCATACCCCCATGCACAAACACTGTTTTCTAATTTTTTACTATGTAAAATAAGTCTTTGTGCCCTTTCTCCAGTGCCATAATTACCATGGAAACAGAACTGCAAATTAAAACAGAAGTAACATGGTTTATGCTCATAATAAAATAAAACATACTCCAGAGTTTAACTCAACCAGCATCAATTGCCTGGTTTATCTGCATACATTTGGTGGTTGAAAATTTCATTTTAGTTTTCTGAGAAATTCTTGAGGTAGTTCCCTGTTTGGGAACAGAGAAATGATTGTGTAGAAAGGGCCCACTCTTGAAAAGACTGGCTGGCTGGTGTGTATATACAGTACACATGGAACTTGCATGTCTTTTGAAATCTGTATTTATTTATATGCATTTATTTAGCTGAATAGCTTTTTTGTTTAGGAAATCAAATGCATGTTTTATATCCTGAAAACCAGGCTCAATATGTCTGTTTAATCAGATTAATTAGAATAATAATTTAAATTGTGTTCAGTAGTGTGATTGAGATATCTGTTGTTAGCTCTCCCAGGTTTCTCTCTCCCAGTTTTGGTTTAACTTTGGTCTTCAATAGCTATGAAATCAAACTCCTGCAAATTACCTGCATAGTTCTATTGTCTCATAGAATTAAAATCTCATCAATGAAATTTCAAAGTTCCTCATGTACAGCAAGTGTAATTACTGAGAAAATGGGAAACAAATCTTACTTTTTCTCATTTAAGAAGAGTGGAAGCTAAGCAAAAATTGTGCTGACCAATTTTTGGTGAAATTATGAGACCTACAGGTGCAGAATAGTCTGTATCTTGGTCTGTAAATACTTGTTTCAGCAAAATCTTCAACATAATTTGAAACTTAGTAGGAAAACAGCCATATCTGCCACTTGCATTTATGTATGTGTGTATTATGTTATGCATATATATGTACATACATGTTATATATATTTACATGACATGAATACTACCTTCAACACTAAACATCATATTTAAAAGGAAATTTTAGGCAGAAATGTAGCTACATGTAACAGGATATCTTTCTATTTTGTGGAAAGAAAATTGCTTTAAATTTTGCCAAAGACTAAATGTATGAGTTTGAAATCTTAAGCTATACCATTTTGGCTCCCATTATTTAAACTTTGCTTCACAGAACTGTTTTACATCAGTGCTATCATGTAAGATCCTTATTACAAATGATCAAAACATTTAGCTTCTATTAATTTTTACTCTCTTCTACTGTGAAATATTGTTTAGAAGGGAGTTTAATTTTCTTTTTATTGCTGCAATGCCATGATTATAACATGTTTGAAGGTAATTCAGTGCTTCACTCTGTACAGGGAAATAAGCAGGAAGACATCACTACAATGTTTTCTATGAGTCTGAGTATTCTTAAGTCTCATTATTTTTCCCTAACAAGGAGTTTATTGCAGTAATGATTTATTCAGGGCATCTGAAATTATGTTTCGTTTAAAATCAGGTCACCCAAGAACACCAAAACTAGACAAAGCATTAAAATACTTTTATGAAACTTCCAACAAATTAAACTGGCAGGACACAAAGCTTATCAGCAGGGGTTGTAGTTCAAACTGCTTATTAAGATAACCTCCTGTGGAGCAGTTTACCTCTCATGTTGGTTTTTATATTCTTTCCTTGTCTTGTTTTTATTTGGCAGTAAAACCACATTCTGTCCTGTTTTGCAAAACCTGGAACTAAGAATAACTTAAACAGCACATAAAAAGTTTTTGAAGTTGTTTCATGTGACAAATACTAAAATGATGATACAACATTTCTGAGACTTCATTAATTGCCAGATTCCATTAGCCACTCAGAGAAATGTAGGAAATTCTTACAAATATACTTAAGTCTGATATTTATGTTGGCGGGAGTTCTGAATGAATTGAAACAGAAAAAAAAGCTGAATAGTTTGGCCCAGTTAGATGCTTCCAAAAGACTTACAGGAAGTTTCATATACGTGTACAATCTAAATATTACCTTTCTTCCTTTTCTTGCATCTTTGAATTGATTTGGTAGCTGTGCTCTGTTTCTCCAATTGTATCCATGTGAGCCAGTATTGATGTTTCTGTGTCATTTTGTAGTTTAACAATACTATTTTGTAATCTTACATTCTCATGTTCCAGTTTGTGAATGGAAGCTGTGAAATTTCCATGTTCTTTGTTAGATAAATCTATACTCTGTGAAAGGAGATAAACCCATCATAAATAGTTATTTTTTCCACAATAAATGGATGTTAGGATTTTTAACAAGCAAACACAAAACAATGTTCTATGCTAAAGAAAGGCCTAGCTACCCTATATAATCATGCAGCACTTAGAGCAAACCAAGAGAATTGCCCTCAGAAAAAAAACACTGTAGATAAATGGGAGAGAAGGGATAACAGCCTGTATAACACAATAAAACAAACTAAAATTTCTCAACTAACATGCATTCAAAAATATTATTGTTGTAAATTCATCTCTTGCTTTGTAAAACTCATGACATAAAAGCAACCATAACAGCTGTAGCTACAGACTGTATTGCTCCCTCCAGTAACAATTCCACCAAAAATAACAAGAAAAATCATATAAGTTCATTACTATACTGGATACAGGGTATGGCTACAGGCACAATTTAATATCTGTGTCAAGATACAGTCACCTGCAGTTTCAGAAGCAGTAAAGTAAAGCCACATTAGCACAGAGCTCTCCATCTGTGTTACTAAACCCTGCTTCTCAGTTGGGTTAGCCCACATGGTACACAAGTCAAAATGCTGAAAGCGCAAGCAAGACATGCACTGCAACCAGGGGCTCAAGAGGCCCATCCACTATGATATCAAAAGGGGAAGGTGGAGATTACCTCTGGCAGTTGACTAGCCAGGATATCCCATTCCTTTTTTGTCCTATCACTTACTCCATGAAGCCTATGCTGTACACCTGAGCTAGCTAACTTGGAACTACCTCTCTGCAGAATACTGCATTGCATTGTGTAAATTTATTCGCAATAACAGTATACAGTCATCAACAGAAAATTCTCAAAAGATTTATCAGATTACACACAGAAGACTAAAAACCCATACATTTTTATTAAGTTGTGCCTTCATATATTTCTAGATTTACCTTATTGTTTTGGAACTGTATTGGGTCTGGCTGAGCCCCAAAGCAGCCCTCACAGTGCTGTGCCTGTACTGGTGGCTAGAAAGGGGTGATAACACACCAGTGCTCTGGCTGCTGCCCAGCAGTGCCCACAGCACCAAGGCTGTCTCTCCAGTCTTCCCCCCTCACCAGTAGGCTGGGGGTGGGCAAGATCTTGGGAGAGGACATGGCCAGGCCAGCTGACCCGAAGTGACCAAAGGGATATTCCGTACCATATGACACCTGCTCAGATATAAAAGCTAAGAGAAACAGGGAGGAGGAAGGAGGGCACTTGTTATTTACAATGTTTATCTTCTGGAGCAGCCACTATGTGTACTGAAGCCCTGCTTCCCTGGAAGTGGCCAAGTATCACCTGCTGGTGGGAAGTAGAGAATAACATCTTTTGTTTTCCTTCACTTCTGTGTGCATGACTTATGCTATTTTTTCATTAAACTGCCTTTATCTTGACCTACAAGGGTTTTTTTTCCATCGTATTTTCTCCTTCCCTGTTTTGCTGAGGAGGGGAGTGATAGAGCAGCTTGGTGGGCACCTGGAATCCAGCCAAGGTCAACCCACCACAGGAACCCAGTAACTCATCATTATTAATGATTTGGTTCTCAGTATACTGCTAGCACAACTGGGCTCCTGCACCTGAAAGCTTGTCTATTGCTTGCACTGACCGGTCTGATGTCACCTCTTCCTGTAAACCTTGCCTTCCTTAGCTGGTTTTAGGGGACATTTATGAGCCAAGCTAGCACGAAAGTGCCAGAAAGTATAAGAAAATTTATTATTTTGTGCAAGGATGGGTGGAGGAGGCTCAGCTATATCTCCCAGGTGGAAAAGAGTGGCAGAACACTGGAAGAAGGAGAGTGCTGTCACCTTACCACTAATAGCTCTATAATGAGCAGTACAGTTAAAATGTCATGAACCCTAAAACTGAGCTGGCACAGCTACATTGTTTTTGAAATCTAAACAAGTAACCCTCCCTGATGATGCATTATACCACACTGACTTAGGCTGGTACTAGTTTGAGGGATCTGTGCTCTGCCGTACTGTACAAACACATCTGTAAAAACCTCTCTGGTCCCTTCAATCTCAATATCAAATGTCTGACAAACTTTTAACATTTAGATCCTCACAATAAATTAGTAAAGTAGGAAAGAATTATTAAGTCCACAAACACCTTGGCATATGTAGTGACCTTGGTATAAATAGTAACTGGATATTACAGTTAAAATTCAACAAACATGTGATATGTACAAGGATTCTTGTCAGATAGCTCTGCTCTTCTCAGTCTTCATGAACAGTATCACTGTAGAGAAGAGCTAGACATGCATACACACATCCATCTATGTTTCCACAATAACGTATCATATGTACACATATATATATACATAATAGTGTATATGTATGTGTAGGTAATACATCACTGATAGATATATATGCTATTTTAAGGGTGTGGAAAATGTGACCTTTTTCATGCATTTCTCAGTCTACAGTAAGACAATTAACAGGCTACAAATCCCCCAAAGATGTATTTACAAGCAACTTTCCAGTGTTTTTTCTAGTGGTAGATACAATAACTGCAGATATTCTGTAAGCAGGGGATGTTTTGAAGCTTTTTGTGGAAGTCAACATATATAATATTTATTATATCCATATAAACTATAGAATTACATAATAGTATGGCACATTTTTATGAATTAAACTTTTAATATCCCTTGTTTGGAGAGAAATAAATACTAAACTCTGAAAATAAGATGGGTGGGGCCAAATAAATAATTTTTTACACTTTTGTTTAAATATCATATGAACAAAGAAGTGAAATAGTAAAAAGGGGACATATTTTTGTATCTGTGAGAATGAAGACTATTTAAAAATAAGTATTTTCTAAAACAAGTGACATGACTTACAAAAAATAGGCTCCCAAAACCTGTTTAGTGTCTAGACAGTTACTGAAAAATGTAGCTTCTAGTTTACTATGATTAAAGTCAGAATTATTCCCAGCTATACCCATCTTCAGGCTGTGTGTGAATACCGCGTGGTTTTGGTTATGTCATGCACCTTATTTTATTTATTTTACGCAAGCCAGAAATCTCTAAATCTGCCATGATCTCAATCAACATTGACAATACATATAAATAACTATTCTGTGTATTGTACAGATTAAAAAAAATTACCATGCAACTTTCACACTCCTGGTTTTCTACCATCGCTTTCAAATGTGTGTTTTCAGATTTGATAACTTTGTATCGGAAATCCAATAAATAGGAAAAGATTAAATTCTTAGTTAAATACAAGAATGTTACTGTTAGACTGAATTAACACTGAGTATATATAGGTAAGTTTAATTTTACAAAATATACATAAAGAATTCTGAAACTAACTATAATTTTTTTTTTCAAAAACAGCAATACTAAAGCAGAAAGAAGTCTTAAGCCATCCATAAAAGTTATAGAACTGCAATGCCTCTGATTTTATTTACATTTTTGAAAGAAATGGTTACGTAGGAAAATAAGAGAGTTCACATGCAATTACGAGATACAAAGAGGGACAGATTTTTCAGGCTACTGAAACTGGACAAAATCCTAGTCATGAAGCCTAGGAGCAATATCCACTCTTTTAGTGGTACAGTAGGGAATATGGCCTGGTAAAAAGTGCCACACACTGGAAGATATCTCTCATTTTCCCACACCAACTTTCCTATTAAAAGTATTAAATTAATCACAATTTTTAATATGCAGTGACCCTCTCAGAAAACCCAAAGATACCCAGAAACCTCTCAATATGAAGGTTTACATATCGGATTTACAAAACTAAGAAATTAAGATAACATATTTGTTTTTAAAACAAATTTGCCATTAAAAGACTGGTATCTTACAGTTTTCAGCTTTAAAATTACCAGAATTTTCTATGCAGATTTGTAACGTTCTTGGAAAAGCTTTAAAAAAACCTGAAAAATTAGGAAACGTTCTAGATAATCTAATAAATGGTTCTAATGATAAAGCACATATAATAACAACAAACTGGAAGTTTTCAAGATCTTTTGCATGTTAAAATGGTAACTACATTTGATGGTCTGAATGAACTGCAATTTAGATTTACAGTTGACATTTACTGGTGCTTTCTTGTTCCAGTGTCACTTTGGCTATTTTAGTAATACTTCACAGATATTACAGCACTGCTGATGAAAACTACAGCAAGAAATGTAATGTCTTTTTTCACAGATAATGTATGTTATTATCAATAGTGTGGAGTAAAATGATCTAGGCTGGTTTTGCCTGCTTGCATACCTGTTGTTTTGTTAGCAATTTGTCTTTTATCTCTAGCTCCATTTTTAACTGTCTTTCCAGAAGACTAGCTTTCTCCATGATAGTTGCTATAGTGATCTCCTTTTGATGAAGCTCTTCTGTCAGGTCAGAGATTTCTGTCTTCATTCTTTCCTGCTCAGAGCAATGGGACTGCTCCTCTTGATAAACATGGTCTCTTATCTGTAGCAAATATGTTTCAAAAAGAAAAAACGTTGTGCAGTAAATATGATTGCATCACTTGCTACATATCAGCGCCTTTTTTTGGTGTTGCTTCCACGACACCAACTCTTCTAACAGAATTGGAGAATTTTGAGATTGTATAATAGAATGTCTTAATGAGTCAGTGCACATAGCTTTATTTATATTTACATCTTTTTGCAACCCTTCCCTTTTGCTTTCATTTGCCTATTTAATATTAGAAATGAACAAAATACAAGGCATTTAAATTAATATTTTAAAAGACTGTAATAAAAATAATGTTAATTTTAGGAATTGGAAGTTATGGCAAAGAATATCCAAGGAAATAGCCATTCAATAAACCTAAGTGTAATTTATTTATATTGTTCCTAAATTAATTTAGGTTTAAAATAAGTTTAATGCAGCCTAAATTAACTTAGAAGCAATATAAATACATCAATCTAGAGACTCTTTAATGAGAAACTATGTTAAAAATAAAGAGTATATATGGTAAATCACTTCATGAGAATTTTTCCCATCATTATATATGAAATTCAAAGTCAGGCTTTCTGCACTATCTCCTGTGCAAAGTTCTCCAAAGAACCAACACAAAGATCATTTTCATAATCTTTCTACTATAACCAACAATTTAGTATTGATAGATTTTTTATTAGGTAAGGAACAAAACTACAAAAATCAGCATAACAACCTTTGAACCCATTTCAATCATTGCTTGCAGTACTGTACACAATCAGTAACAGATGGCATTTCATTTTTATTTACGCAAACTACACAGAAATACTAGAATTGTAAACAAATAGATGTAGATGCAAAAAACCTAAGAGCTAGGTCACGACTCGAGGTGCCAAAATTGCTGCATCCAAGTCACCTGCATCCAATTAGAGATATTCCTGCTGACATTGCTACTCAACAAAACCACAACATGCCTGTAAGAGGATTTCTGAGCATCCTCTACTCCCAAAGTGTTTTGGCCTGCCAAGCCACGTGCCATTCCTCAGTGCCATGACATTAGTGCTTGCACACAGCACTTCTGAAATATGCAATGCAATGTGATGCATAGTTCTAACTAAACAACACTGCCTTAGACTGTGCAGCAGGTGACTGATTAAGCTTAGCCTTGTGTAAGCACCTGCCACAGTGACTTGTATCAGTTGATCCATTAGTATATCTTACATCTAAGACCACCTACAAACTACTACTTACTTCTTATAACCTATTAATTGCTCATAGCCTTGGAGAATTTATTACTTGCATGGTTTTATCTGAATCACGGTGAAGCTTAGGCTTGGTCTCTTCCATTATTTCAATGAAGTAGCTCTGTTAGTGCACAGAAGCAGAATGTCAATTTTACAGCTGTACAACTACCTCTGGAAATGCAACCATATATGAAAACTTTTTCATATATGAAAATTTCATGCTCTCCTAAAACCACAACTTATCCTCCTGCTCTCTTCTGTGTATGTACATACCCAAGGTCAGTACTTTGCTCTCTTCTGTGAATGCTATTTTGCAGCTCAGATCTGGAAATACTTAATAATACGAAATACCTTGTTTAGCTCTTCTTGTTGATGTTCTTGACTTTGTGCCAATAGTAATAACTCAGTGTTTTTATTTTCTAGTTGCTCAGTAAGTTGTACACAAGATGATCGATGCCTTTAAATAAGAAATAAACAAAACATGAAACAAGAACATTCAATAACCTTTACCTTACAGTATCCTCTCCACAGTTTTAAACTGTTTTTAAACTTGCTTGCTTGCTGATGAAAAAAACCCCACAAAACAACCATAGATTTGGCCTAAGCCAGGTTGGATCTTAAGAGATTTCTAGAGATTAAGGACAATGCGAATGCATGCAGAAAGAATCCTGACGTCTCCTGTAGACTGGTATTTCATATAATCTCAAGCAGCTACACTAGATTAGATAAATCATAAAAAGATTAATGTTTTACACAAAGGAGGTTAGGGAAAATCTTAATCACACTACTTCCAAAGTATTTTAATGCCAAGAAAATGAAAGAGACTGTAAACATACAAATAGAAATATATGAAATGCATTGATTTGCAAGGATCTAAGCAGCATTAAAGCTTTTTAACAGAGCCGGCACCTATTGCCTGCAATCTTGACATATATAATTGCCAATGAAAATGTTTATTCTAAAATTGTTTAGAAACTGGCATTTGAATCCAGGGTATTTTATTAAACAGACTTAACTTAAATATATGAAAGAAGTTAGTAGCTCAGAAGTACTTATTAATATAAATATTGTTTTTAACATGCATACTTTATTTGAATTTCCTGCATATCTTTATTCTCTCCGATTTTCAATAATTCTGTAGGCAACTGTTGGCATTCCAGTTGTATCCTTCTCCAGAGAGCATCCCATGACTGCAGCTCACTTCTCATTTCTGAAAAGCCTGCCTCCATGTTCTAAAGAAACAAGCAAATACATGAATAGTTGAATAAAATTAGACAGCTCAAAATGCTTTATTTTAAGACATAATTTTCAATACTGGTATAATTTGTAGGAAAGGACATATGTGCTTTTATTTTGAGTTTCATTTCTGAAAAAGGCATTGCTTTCATGTCAGTTCCTTCCTTTCTCCAGAAACAGCATCTAAAAATCAAACACTGAATATTTTTTAGCTCTTGCGATGTACCAATGCATCTGTGTCTGAAACTATCCTAGGAAACATCATTCAGAAGTTCTTTATTCTACTAAATGCATCTAAAATACAGTTTGCTTGTTTCAGCAGGTTCTGCACTCTAGAGCGTGCTTCACATGTAAGAATTAGGGCCATAAGTAACTTCCATTTTCTATTTTCCTAACAACATTTCTGAATTTATAAGCTTGAAAACTACAAGGCTATAGAAAGGCAGAATTAGGAGCATGTCTTCATTAAACACTGCCTGGAAGCTTGGAGCAGATACATCTAGACATCTACTTAGATAAGGTGTGTGCTCCAAAACTAGTTCTATCTGTATGGAGTTTATTCCCTATTCAAATGAAAGTCACAAAATTTTCAAACAGTCACAACAAGATTTTTCTTAGGGACACCACAAATCTTACCTCTATTTTACCTTTAATTTCTGATTGGTAATGTGATAGACAACCTGAAAATACATATACATTTCACATCATAACATCTGAATTCCCCAAAAAATCAGAATTCCCCTAAAATTATACTGAAAACATATTAAGAAAATAAGTTGGAAATATAACCCACAAATAACAAAAGTAGCAATAATAATCAGATTCTTGCAATAATAATAATAATATCCAAAGAATACTTATTTCCTCTCACCCAATATCCAAAAGCATGTTCCAGATTAAAACCAAAAAGGATTTCCTAAGGATGTTGATCCTTTGCCTTTAAAATTATTACACTAAAAACACTAGCATTTTTTGTAATTTCCTGATTTTATTTTAATATAGTTTCCATATTTAAAAGCAAAAATAAAGCCTTTAAACTTTCAAAAGACAACTGGGATCCAGAAATGAAACCGCAAGCAAGGAACTTCAAAGGTTTATTTTCCTTAGAGCCTCATATGTGAGTGACCTTCCTTCCAAGAAGCCTGTGGTTTTCCTCTGGCTGAATGGGCTGCTGAAGACAGATATGAAGCGCTTTTGCGGTTTTTTATAGGAGCTGCATATATAGATTAATTCATCTTATCCTTTGTTAAATTAAGGCTGAGAGAGCTTTTTTAAACTCTGAAGTGCAAGTCTGGGCATATTGAAGTGAAATAAAGCTTAATGAACTGTTAAAATTGTCTGCAAGACTTGCTTATGATCATCTTCATGACTTCAACGTTGAAGAAATAGCCACAATTATTTTATAATATATGAATTTGGGAGAGGGTTACCCCTCTGACTTCATTCTGGGTTGGATAAGGGCAATGGATGCTGCACAACTGTGTGGTAGAACTCATATAATCTATGGCAGACTGCAGTCATACATATTTACATAAATTGTATTTTCTTCTGTGAATTATAATAGCAGTAACAACAGCAGCCGCAGCTGCAGCTGCAATAATAATTGCAACAGAACTTCAGGTAAAGAGTTTCACACATCACTTAAAAAAATAATTTAGATACGTACCACTTATTATTTTAGAAAATATCTATTGCATCTAGTTTAGTTTATAAAATATCTAATTCAATATAAATTTTTAAGAGTTGTTTCAAGCTGAAAACTACCAAATCCTCTCTTTTCTTCTGTGAAAAGTTTTGCTTCAACTAGCTTGCCGTGTTTGATATAAAAAGTAAGTCTCAAAAATTTCCTGATCAGCTCCTGTTCTAATTCTGCTCAAAGGTCTTTGTGGTAGGTTGACCCTTGCTGGATGCCAGGTGACCACAGAGCCACTCTAACACTCCCCCTCCTCAGATGGACAGGGGAGAGAAAATATAATGAAAAGCTTGTGGGTGGAGATATGGAAAGGGATGGATCATTCACCAATTACCATCACAGGCCAAGCAACACCTGAAGGCATCCTCCACCACATAAATTAATTCCTATAGCGTGCACTGCATATGCAGTTATAACCCTGCAAGGTTGTCTATAAACAGAAATAGATTATCTCTCTTCAGAAAAAGCTGAAGTTACTATAGGCCACTCAATATATTACTGAACCCTGACATGCTTAAATAAATAAGAAAAAGCATTAATTTGTATATGTTATATATATATATATATAAAAGCAACAAGAATCTCATTCCAGATCTGTTTCAAAAATAGCTAATAAAAAGGCTGTAAAGACCTTGTATTATCTCAATCTTGTCAGAACTCATATATCATGACCAAAAGAAGAGGCCTAAATGGTGCTTCATAGATAAGTGCTACGCTGAAAACTGGTAAAACTAGGGATAAGATAAAAACTGATAGTTCTTCACACGGCTGGCGACTTAAAAATTCATTGACTGCAAAATCTTCTTTCAATAATAATAAAGGATACCATACACTTTTCTATATAATTATTTACTAGCTATATGGCACAGTGCACAAGCTGTAAATCAGATAAGGGGACCTCATAGAGGTAATTTATATACAAGGAACCGAGTGAACTAGGCTAAGTTCTTGTAGATGCTACAGATACGGGAAAGTTATAATACCCTAGATAAACAGACAAGAACAAAAGATACTACTGCATATCAAAAATTTCTGTTTTCTCTTTAAATGTTACTCAAAAAATTGTACTGCTCACAGCTCGTTCTGTGTTCTTGCAAAGAATATACCTGATGTACATATCTTTTATATTGGCTTCTCAGTAAAGCTTTTTAAAGTATACTCCTAAGTAATTAATTATCCAACATTAATTCCACAGTCATCATGAAAAGAACCTCAACTATTACTACCTGGAACTGGTTTTGGTACATTTTTAGAACCTCCCGGAGTTTCAGATTTTCCTCTTCTAGTTTATTCTTGTTTATTGCCATTTCATTCACAGTTGACTTTAGGTTTTCAATAATCAGCTTGTCCTTTTCAGTGTTGGGCTGGCCATAAGTAATCACCTCTCCTTGGTTTTGTTTCTTATTGCTTATTTGGAATTGATAATTCTGGGTCTGCTTCTATAAAACAAGACAATCTTTTAAGTGAAATTCAATAATTACATGTAAATTGCTAGGACCAAACCATTACTCCTAAAATCCTAAACCTATTTCCATCTACACCAGGATTTGCTTAGAAAAAATGGCACAATTGGAATAGTTTGAATTACTTCTCTAAAGTATATTTCCTTTTTTTTAAGCCTCATGTTCCTGCCCTCCGTAAAAAATGCTTCAGAAACTTTCAAGGACACAGAATTTTTTCAAGGATTTTTCTCCTCTGCTATGTATTTCCCTAGCACTTATTGTTAATTAGCCTCAAATATGAAAAAGGTGATTATGATGACCTACTCAAAGCAGTTACCTATACAAAACAATTTGAGAGAAATGTTCTTTGATTCATTGAACTCAGTAGGAATTGCGTGTGTGTGTGTGTGCCTCAGGGTAGATACTAACCTTTGACTAGAAGGCTAGCATTACATAGTTCATGTATAAACAGCTCAGTTGCTACAGGAACTGTACTTTGATATCATTATCCTTAAACTTGGGGAAGAATCTTTTGAACATTCTGCAGAGTTCCACACTCCATTCAGTTTCTTGTACTAATTAAAATCTAAAATGAAAACTTCAGAAGATTAGTATTGCCAGTATTTGTGAATTCACAGGCATCGTGAAGAAACATAATTACTATAGTAACTGGTTTTGCTGTTCAAAAACCTATCAACATGGATCCCTCTACTGGGAGATTAACAAGCAGCAGTAATCTTTCAGAACACTGAGAATTAGCTGAAAAGTGACAACAAAATATAACCTGGAAAACATCTATCATGTGCAGAGATCAAGTTGAGCAAGAAAATATATATTAAAAATAAACAGGGTTACAAATACCGTATTTCATTGACAGGGGCTAGGCATGCTTGAGATGGCTTTTGATGTCATTGACTATGTTCCCAGAATTTGTGTTGGCTGAACACCTAAGTAGAACGGACCACTGGCTGCATATCAAATAAGAAGCTAAAAGAAATCTGCAGATAAGTTTCATTTCCATAGATAACAAATTAAGGTCCCCTTGACATCTAAGTTACGGAGTTTGACATACCAAAATGTTAAAGCATCCTGTCAAAAATATAGTGCAAGACTCCAGCTGGAAATCAAAGATCTCACAAAAGAGGAATTTGAAACAAAGACACAGGACCAGTTAATGCTTTTGAAACAGCTAAGGGGTAACAAACAGTCCATCAGACTACTATTTAGTAAATTATTCAGTGTGATGTTACAGTTGTGAAGAAAATTGTCTTCAAAGGAAGTTCATTGATGGCAGTGAAAGCCTCAACAGAAAATTGTGAATTATAACCTTGAGTACTCTATTTTGACTTGTCTAACTGTATAATCAACATGCATCAGTCAGTAGTTTCATCTAGTCAAAGCCTTGGGTTTTTAACACATTTGTATGGAAGTTCAATAGTTGCAATATAATGCTTCCAGCTTCTAACCCCAAAACTTAACAATCATCCTTGGAAACTCTGGATACAGGTAAAAAGGCTCATAGGCATTGTTAAGAGTGTTTCACTAGATTAAGATCCTGTGAGTTTAGTAACAGTGGAAAAGGGGATTACCAGTCAGCAATGTAACTGGCTTCACCTTACTTAATTTTCCAGCTGTATTGTAGCCCAGTTAATTTTTAAGTTATTTTCTAACTTCTTTTTAGAGCAGGATAGGTCATCAAGACATCACTAAATCAATATTTTGTTCTGGATTGGAAGGAATTAAAAAAATAAAAATATGCTAGATCAATAGGCTATATATATAAAAAATAATAAGCAAATTGAGAAGTAAAAAAGAATCACAAAGTAGACTGAATGGTAACTTGAAAGCTGAAAAATATGATAAAAAAGGAAGAAGTGATCCAACAAATAACTTCAAGCGTGATTTTGGAGTAGCACATAGAAATTAATTTTTCTGCATAAATGATATTAATGTATATTTATGATCTTCAAAAAGATGAGTGATATCTTAGATTTGAGGAAACTATATTTGAATCAACATAGTAATTATGTACTACTTACTTGGTAAGATGCTTTTCAATAAATTGTCATCACGATTAATTGCATATTAGTAAATAGCATAGATGATAAAAAGTATCTCCAGAGTATACTTAAACAGTAAAAAGGAACATGCAGTGCTTTTTGCAGGTTTTTTTATCAGATGTATTGTAATGTTCATCATGATACTTATTTTCTCATTTTCATGAGAAAAATATTAAAATAAAAATAACTGTATGTATCACTAGATCTTTCAGTATGTGTTTGCCTTACCTAAAGCAATGTGTTCACTACAATATCGATGTATTGTCAGATTCACTATGAGTTTAGTGGTGTTCAGATTTTTAAAATTAAGTTAATCAACTGTAGTTGAGCTAACAGCTCGTTTTCTTCCTAAAGCAGGAAGACAGGAATTTTACCTGAAATAAATGACATTTCTCGGACAGTAATTTTTGTTGAGCATCTAAATAAATGAGATAATTTTGGCAGATTGTCCCCTTCTTATCCCATTCTCTTGATTTTGCCTTAAATTCCTGAAAGACAGCAAAACAAGGCTAGTAAACACAGAGAAAATAACTTTATATAAATATCCTTAATCTAAATAACTTTTTAATTTGTATAGTTCTAAGAAAAAAATCATTCTTTAATTAATACATCATCTTTCCATAATTTGGGGAAGAAGAAAAAGAGAATGATTATATAAATCAGCCATGCAGTCATCTCCACCAGAAAAAATACAGTCTTAAGGGCTGTTTATCTGAAAAAATCAGTGGTAAACATACTCACTGAATAAAAATGATAAAATATTTTTAATCACTTCCATTGCTGTGGATTTTAGAGTTATGTCTATAAAACAATTATTTTAATGGAGGATAGTTCCTGTAACTTTAAAGCTATATCAGTGTCAAGTACAGTAGAGTAATCAGCAGGGAATCAAAACCTTAATATTTTGAGAAATTTTTTGAGTGCGCTTTTTTTTTTTTTTTTAACAAATGGGACAGCAGCTACTGTGAACGAATTTTACTTCTTGCTCTCTTTACAATTTCTGGTTCTGGTTCTGAGTTCACCTAGTTTAAAAAAAAACAAACAACTTGCTTAACAAATTCTGTTACATTAGATTTATCTAATACTGGGTTTGTATTTGCAGTTACATTCTTATTTATAGTGTATTTGAATTTGCTCTTAAATCATACCAGAGCTTATATGTTCACAACTAGACTTTAAAGGCAGTATCCTTGAAAACAATTAGGACTCCAGTTACTAGAGCTCTTGCTTTTTTAGTTTGAAGAATTAGCAAAGTAACAGAATGCTGTTTTATACAGTGAAAACTGTAACACTTATAAGCTGTTATGAGAATTACCTTTTTCACAATCACAATGTTGGTTCCAACAGTTAAATGATTTTTTATAATTATCCTAAACCGGTGAATTCCTCAATTTTTAAAAAATAAGCTTTTATGTGCTACTGAAATAAAATTGAATGCTTTCCAACATAGATTAATACAAATCTTCTCTTACAGCTTTCCTAATATCTGCTTTGGCATTTTAAACCAACAAACATCTTCCCATTTTACAAAATGTGATACAAATGGATTTTCAGACTATTTAATGAGGACTGCAGGTTCAAGGCCTTACCAAAGTGCTGCTGAGCTTAGTAGATTTTCAATACAGTAATTATTTCCTGAATACTAGAATTTGCTGAATATATTCTAAGCACTCATTTTTCATACTGCATAATTAATCAAATTATAGCATTGTGTTACATTATTTTCACATTTTAGTTTTGAATAAGGTTATTCTCAAATTGGCTGGATCAGACAGTTTCACAGTAGTGATATAGTTACTCAACAATAGATATATAATCCATTTATTATTCTTGTAGTAGCAGATGTTGGCAGCTATGCTGCAGTCCAAGCATAGGAGCTTTTCTGATGGTAAGGATTCTTCCATGTGGAAAAGACAGCAACATTATGCAGAGCTAGGATGTGCCTAGGATGTGTCCGGTTACGTAGGTACAGTCACCTGAAGGTTGCAGAAGTTAACACAGAAGATAAGCAAGTCCAAAATAAAGATCCTGGAAGTACTTAAAATGTACCAGGTATTAACATTCTGATTGTAAAGCTCTCAAAGTGTCTAAATCATCCACATCATAAATCTACATCATGAATCTACATAAAATCTACACCATAAGCCTGTAAGCCTTCACAATGCTTAGCAGCTAGGCAACTAGCTCACACTTTCAACTGACATCTCCCTACAGGACCCACTTTAATAAATACTCAAGGCACACACCATGTGATCATGCTTTTCAGAAAGGAAGGCCAGAGAAAATGTGATATTTTTTTTTTGTGATCCCTCAATGCTTCAGCAGAATAGTGGTTAGACTGTTCTCCCCATATGTAGAAGACTCAGCTTAATAATCTTTCCAGACAGAATCTGAACCAGAATCTTCTCATGTTAATTTTCTACCTAACTAACAAACATTATTTTTCAACAGGCTCTTGAATTCTTCCTTTTGAAGTTTGTTTCACTTTGCACAGGATACCAGCAAATTTATGGAGTAAGTAAAAAAGAAGGAGCAAAAATTAGCACAGCTAGAGATTATATCACTCAGTTCTAAGAAACGAGACTGGATATCAGTTTTTGCAAGAGGTATATAGCCAGAAGAGTATCTGGGGAGAAGAGACCACTTGGAGGCACATTCTCTATGCTAGTTCTCTGTGCTGGCTAACCCTCCTTCTGGCCAATAAATACTTGATTATTCCACAGATCATAAAGCAACATCTAACTCTGAGAAGTCAAGGCTGGAACTTATGACCAGAAATCAGTACCTTCCTGTATCCAAGAATAATTCAGCTAAAATCCATTCTGTGCCCAGAGAGATAGGGAATATGACTGAATCCTCCTCAGTGTCTCATATTATCTAGTCCCCCCCTCAGTATGCTGGATTCTGTGGAATTTATTTTTAAGAGCCTAATCCTTCTTCATGCATTACCGAGGGAAACTAGGCACTGCAAGTCAAGGCTGTAGATTGCCTCAGGCACATGGGTGCTGGCAACATATGTAACAAGCAATTTTCCAGTCCTACATTCTTTTTCTATCTAGTCCTACATGGTCAAAATTGTCCTGAGGTCTATAAAACTTGAATTAATGGTAGGTATTATGTGATAGTATCCTGCATATGTAAAAGGTCTCATGCCTCAAGAGATTATATTACCCAGTATACATATATTAATCAGGAAAAAAGTAAAATTTATTTATAGTTTACACTTACGAAGAAAATTATCTATATTAACTCATAAAACTATCAAAAAACCCTAATAAAACTTGGATAAAAGAAAAACTTGAACATTAAACTATGCGCCTTTTCTTGCCAGAGCAAGAAAATGATATAATTTTTGTAGAATTATCACAGAATTACAGTTTACAACTGTAAAACACAAATTACTTCTAAAAGCATATTTAAATTAGAATATAATAACAAAGCATTCTTACCTCAAATTTCTTACAGAAATTGCTCAGTTCAGATGGTGTCTCCAGACTTTCCTCATATTTTTCTCTACTTTCAACCTTTTTTCGTTTTAACTGATATGACTGTAGCTTTTCATAACTGTGTGTCAACTTTGAAAATTAAAAAGGAAAGCAGAGTTGAACACGCAGAATTTATCAAAGATGACCATGTGGACAACCTTTTCTTTAAACTACAATTGCCAACTGCAGCTTCAGCATTCTAATTAAAATGTAACAAAGAATCAATTAATAAAGTAATTTTATTAGAGATAATCAAGACTAAGCTCTCATACAAATGTTAACTAACTGTTCAAATGGGTTCATCTGACAGCTACTTAATTCTGCTGAAGTTCTTTATGGCACTGCTACCCATAGTGTCATTTCCTCTGCAATGTTTATATGAAATGTTCTATACTTGTTTACTGCCATCTTGTGTTGACATTTTTAAAGGGTGCTTCACTAGCCAGAATGAAGGATTATCATTAACGTATTTTAATCTTGCATATTTCTTTTCTATCATGAAAATTATTGAAATGTTAGGTGTGTAATCATTGCATTCTTCTGGAAACCTTAAGTACCAAAAAGTGTCTATGAGAATTATAGACTAAATACTGTTCTGCCTACTGACCTTACCATGAAGGTATGACTTAGGAGGCAGAGGCAGAGAAGGGAAGGTACTAGAAGAAGCACCAGCCTTTCCAAAAGAGAACAGCCTCTTCAGAAAAATGGCCAATCTGAACAACAGTTAGCTATACTACACAAGCAAAGGGGCTAGTGGCCATTAAGAGGTTTGATGCAGAAACTGACAGTGTCTGGTAGAGATATGTACATCTAGTTTCAGAAAAAAAAAAAAAAAAAAGGAAACCCAAGGATATTGTCAAAGGAAACACTAAAAATATGGTCTTGAGGGAAGCTGAGGGAAAGAACTTTGTAAAGAATGTTGAGCAGAACAGAAGCTTACAACTATGAATACTGATCATGTCTCTTGTTTTGTTTCTTTACATTCAGGTATATATGACTTAAAAAATTCTGACTATAACATAAAGTTCTTTGTCTAACCAAACAAAATCTATAAATCTTATATTTTTGTTAACTGCTCAAGTGAACTACTGTCTGGAAAAAAATTAGTTCCAAGGAAGTAATTGGAAAAGGAATGGAATCCTATTGAACCAACATGGAATGAGCAATTGACACCTGTGCAGATAACAAAGATGGCCAAAGAAGTCAGAAAAGATATGGAACAGGAAGTGGAGTTAAAAAAGAATCTGGAAACTTCACAGAGACAATTGAGATGATTTTGGGAACTCATAATATAGAACACCAAAAAAGAATTGAAAACATGACCAGAAGATAGATTGTCCTAGACAAGGAAGTTTCATGAAATGGTGACATACAGGGATAGATTTGACCAACTTGGAATTTCTGAACAGAAATCCTGTGACCTGGACTTACAGAGCTGATATTTCATCTTCAAAACAAAATCAAAACCCTGGCAGAGAAGCTGCCTACATTTGAAATTGACCTTGCCAGAGTTAAAATAAAATATTTAAAACAGGCCATTGTTTTCAGACTCAAAAAACATGGTATTCATTGTCTTCGGAAGAAAGATATAACCTTTCAAATAACAGGAGTTTTGCTCTTGAATATATTATGGCATATGTGAATTGCCTGGGAAGAGCAAACTCAGATGAAGACAGGTATTAGACTGTTCATGCTGAAAAGGCTAGGAAATATAGGATCCAACACTTCAGTGAATCAGTTTAAAATGGAACAGAACGGCCAAAATGAGAAAATTTAGTTTAAATATTAGAATTATTTAATGGAAGTAGGATATTTCAGATGGATTATAGTCTGGGTGTTATCATAACTGGAAACTAGGATAAAACTTTGTTGTTCTATTTGCTCGTGGAGTAAGTAGATAGATAGATAGATAGATAGATATTTATATATATATATAAAGATGAGGCATTTGGCATTTTAGTGAGTTCTGGGGTAGGATTCATCTAAGTTTTGATTTCTGAAAGTTAGACATCCAAGCCTGAGTTACTCTGCATTAGAAAAGGCTGCCTCCAAATGCTTAGTCATTTCAGCTATCTTAAATTCTCATCATACACTGACATGAATTATATTCTAGGGGTGGCCATTTCCCTCCGTTGATTCTAAAGGGAACCAGAGGTAGCTCTGACATAGCCATCTAGCTTTTAAATGTCCAAGTGAGGCAAATCATTACCAAAGAGCTTAGAGGAAGAATGGATTCTTGTTCTTTTGCTGAGGGACTTCTGTAATTTTCAAAATGAGAATAACTACTAAACATTTAAATAGGAAAAAAGAAAGGAAAAAAGTAATGAAGTCGAACCCCTAAAGTTTTGCTGTTTAATTATGACAAAATGTTGTACATTTGAATGAGTGCAGCAGTGTGGCCTAAGGGTTTCAGGTTATGTATCAGGAATCATTTGCCCAATACAAGAATAGAGGTTCTAATGCATTCAACTGGCACACAATCAATTCAGTGGGAATGTTGCTCATTGAACAGCGACTTTCATCATTGGCAAGGGTAAATAGCGCTGAGGACCACAGAAGCAGTATATTAAAAGAGAAATTTGTTCTGAATAGCCTAGCATTTTGAGGGCTAGAAAAAGTGAAAAGTGATCCTTTCTATTTCTACCAAGATTAGGAAGGAACAAAAATTGGGAGGGATTTTAAGAATACATCTGCAGAGAAAGATACAATGCTACTGGTAAATAGTAACACTTACACCATTTGTGCAAAACTAAATTGTAGCTCTCTGAAGATACAGCGTAGAAGGAAGTATAACTTTCAAGTGAGGATAAGAATCAAAAGAAGGGAGACAAAGGAGATAAGGCAAAGATTAATATTGTCAGGGAAGCTCTGTATTTCAGATACAAGTTTGTGCAGCTGAGAATCGGGTAAATTAAAGTCTTTCTGTTGTAGAGACTGCAGCATGGTAACTTAATAAAGAAACTCAACAAGGAGATGTGGAAAAAGGTAGGGGAGCAGAGTGGGATAGTCTTATTATCTAGCATAGGTGCTTGGAATTGTTCTGACAGGCAAACTTTCTGTTTATCACATAAAGTATCTAGGCAGACCTCCTAACTTAAGCATTTACAAGTTTACTTCTTTGGTCAGTGTGTACTGGATGGATATTTCATGAAGAAATATGGTTTGGTGAAAGAAGAGGAATAAGAATTGGAAAATAAAATGCAAAAAGCATCAGTGCTGGAACCTTTGGTAAAATAAATAGGATGACTGAAAGAGAAGGAAGTGTTTGGAGACAAAGATTGGGAAAGTGATGTATATTCTTAAGAGCTAGAAATTCAAACCTTGCATAAACATAAAAGAAGAAGTAATCAGGAAACTCAAAGAAAGGTTAGGTACTCTGAGTGGCAACCATAAAGGAGAATCTTGACAAGAAGTATAGCCAGGTTTACAGAAAGACAGCTTGTAGGAAGTGTCAGATTCTTTAAAAAAAACAAACAAAACCACAAAGAAAAAACAATGTGTTTGAAAGGACTTGCAGGGTAACAACTGCAGAATCAAAATCTATGAAAAATGGTCTGGAGTTTCAATTTCAGAAAGTTCAATTTCAGTGAAGATCTTAGCAACAACATGTAACATAAAACCAGTCATTTTCAGCATGTGACAAAAAAAATTAAGATGCGAAAAATATTGCAGCAAATGTGAAAAAAGATGAGAAAAGAGAGGTCTGCTATATTTTGAGGGCTAGTTCTGCTCTGCTAAAGATATTATACATATACATATACAACTTATACATAAAAAGCTACACTTTTTCATTGTATGATATTTATTTTCTCAATAATCATGCCAAGATGATGTTTCTTTTTCTGCAATTTGTGTAAATTATAAAAAAGCTTTTGTTTCTAACTACTTCCCCAAATGATTAAAAGTGTTGATTACATAACAACCAAAACATTCTCTACTTACTCAGGACTGTTTGCCAAATCATTTTTCACATATAAAAGAAAAAATAAATTAAACACAACATAACCTTAAAGGTAAGTTATACATTTGTTCATTTGATGGATTTGGGTGGTAAGTGTAACCACCTCTAAATGAAAATAATGATATCCAATCTAGCAATCCAGATGACTGTGATGAGTGGAAATTTTAAATTGTAACACTCAATCTCTGGTAGGGAAATCAAGTGAAGCAAACAGTAGAATAGTAGGAAAACCAATGCAGAATTGTGTATGTTAACTTGTTAAAATCAGAGAAACAGAATAGATTGAAGTTCGCTAAGAATTAAGAGTCACGATTGAAGTGGAAAATAAAGAAGAAACAAAAATACAAGCACAACGCAAACACAGGCAAATATAATCATAGAGTCATAGAATGGTTTGGGTTGGAAGCAACCTTTAAAGATCATCCTCCTTCAACACTCCTGCCACGGGCAGGGGCACCTTCCACTAGACCAGGTTGCTCAAAGCCCCATCCAGCCTGGCCTTGGAACACTTCCAGGAATGGGACATCCACAGCTGCTCTGGGCAACCTGTGCCAGCCTATCACCACCCCCATGGAAAAAAGTATTATTCCTTATGTACAATCTAAATCTACTGGGTTTCAGTTTAAACCCTTGCCCCTCCTGTTACTACAGGCCCTGGTAAAAAATCTCTCTCCATCTTTCTCATAAGCCCCCTTTAAATACTGGCAGGCTGCTATAAGGTCTCCTGGGAGCCTTTTCTTCCACAGGCTGAACAACACCAACTCTCTCAGCCTGTCCTCACAGGAGAGGTGCTCCAACCTATGACCATTTTCATGGCCCTTCTCTGGACCTGCTCCAACATGTCCATGTCTTTCTTGTACTGTGGACCCCAGAGCTGGGTGCAGTACTCCAGGTGGGGTCTCAGCAGAGCAGAGTAGAAAGGGAGAATTGCCTCCTTCTACCTGCTGGCCATGTTTCTTTTTAGGCAGCCCAAGATACAGCTGGCTTTCTGGGCTGCAAGCACACTCTAAAATAAATAAAGCCAAACCAAATTCCCAGTATCAATAATTCAGGTTACTCTAGTTTTCATACTATGTTCACTTATGGAAAGCTATCAGACCACCTTAATAATCCCTGCTAATCAGGCAAACTGAAACCAGAAAAATGTATAGTAAAGCCACGGTGATAACAGTTTAAGTCTTAAAATTCCTCATGTGCATAAGAGTCTTATCAGCATGAATCTAATTATCTATTTCACTTATTTACCAAGGTTTTAGTTTATTAGTCTGAAGTCAGGAAATCAAGTATCTGTCTTAATAACAGATGTCACAATCACATCAAAATCCATCCAAAGAGTTTGGACATGTCAGTACAGAAATGATAATGGAGCCTGGTAGGAAGCTGTAGTCACCATCATTTGTATGACATGATTCCTCTTTCCCAAATCCATAAAGGTACATCTATACTATTAGGCATGTATAAGCTCTTTATACTGGAATCCTAAAACACTAAACCCAGCATTTTTCTTACTTGAGATTTCAGTGCTTGAAGCTGAGTTTCATACTTCTGAGCCATTTCATATTTAGTTTTCTGTAAGTCTTCCAGTTTCTGTTGAAGTAGTCCCACCTATAGTTAGAACAAGCATTCAATTTTACTTTTTCTGAAGCTATCCAAAACATGTCATTTTTGCAATAGTAATTTGAAACTTTGAAAGACCACCATTATTAAAAGATAAATATTAAAAATATATATTCATTCAGTAACTTAATAATAAAACAGGATACCACAAGCCCAGATTGTGGCAACATTAAGTTAGGGATTTTATACTAAAAAAATCTCATTGTATGGTTATGTTATGATTTAATGATAATACTGTATGAGTCCATCTTGAAAGACCATTTAATGAAAGCTTTTCTGACCCAAGTATACAAATGACCTGCTATGCCACACTGTGAAAATTTCACTTGAATGGCTTATATAATAATATATATGACTTTCAGCTACTTATGTACAAATTAGCAGGAGACTGCAGACTTATTTCAGCTCCCTAAGTACAGTGCCATTTGAGGTATCTTGAATTATCTGAATTTCACAGGGATCTGAGAAATATGACAAAGAGCATACATGACACTGACGTTTTTCTGGAGGGGCAGCTGGAAGCTACATAGAATATGCTAAAATATTTCTCTGTACAGGCAAATGAATTGATGCTTTAAGGATTGGCTAGGTGAATCATTCTCTTGGTTCCTCTGACTGCAATGACTAAGAGCAAGTTTCTAATTGCTCTTTTCCAAAATTCCCACTGGCAGTTTAGACACCTAGCTCACACAAGGATGCCCATGTGTAAACACCTAACTTCACATCTTGAACTAGAACTGAATGCTCTGCTAGGATTTACTAATGCTTCTGAATGAATATTCAGCTGACAAGACTGTGAAGTATGGACAACATCGAGTACACTGGGGCTTTCAGTGTGATGAGCAAGTCTAAGTGGTAATACAATTCAAATCTTCACTATTAATAATGGAATTATCACACAAAGACAGCATATCATATAAAATGATAAATATCAGGTATAAGCAAGAATTACAAAGATTTAATTTTGTGAAATTCTTTGAACTATACGTTTCCATTTAAAATTTCTGATTAAACTAGATGCATTGGCATTTAGAAAAAACAAAATTGTCTTTTTATAGCTAAGCTGAGAATATTTGCTTTAGGCTTTATGGAAATAGAAGAATATGAGCCTTTCAATGACATTTTTACAATCACTTTTCAGAACAGAAGCACAACTTAAAACAAAACACTAAGGACAATTAGTGACCTTCAAAAGGTGTTTGGTGTTTGTACATGACAGAACAAGCAGGTCTCCTCACAGAGCATTTATAGCATACTATTAACTAACTGCCAGAATAAATACTTTCTTTACAGAATGTGATATTTTTAAATACCTCTTGACCTTTTTGATGCAGTTTGCTTTGGGCACTTGCTAATTCTTGATTGCAGATATCCATCTTTGTTTCTAAAGCTTTCATTCTCCTTTCCCATTCCACTTTCTTGCTATTTACCATGATGTCAATTTGATGCACTAATTCCTGAAGTTCAGCTTCACATGGAGAAGCTCTAATAATATAAAGAGATTTATATTTTCAATTTTTTTTTTAAAAAAAACCAAAACAATAAGGGAGAAAACATTTTTTTATTTACATTGCTAATATTTTGATTTTGATGGAAATAACCATTTTTCAACATCAGAAAGAAAGAAATGGAAAAGCTAAACGATGCCTTCAAATGTAGGTGGAATCTCACTATCTTAAGTTTGCCTGAAGTCAAAATCAGAGTATTTAGCATATTCTGGACTATTTGCCTAGCTTAAATGCTGTTTGATATCCTCTTACTCTTCCAGGGATGAACTATCAAATGGGCACGAATTGAGTTGAAGGTATCCAGGCCCAAACCTCAATGGACAAGAGTAGGAGAAGCTGAATATTAAGTTGTATATGGGCACAGGACTTCCCACTAAGGGCACATAATAATGGAAGTAGAGTTTGTTGGAGGAAGTTATTAAACAGCTGGCTTGAAAGTGAGCCACAATTCTTAATTGCTAATTCAAATTTTACACTCTGTTTTCCCCTTCTGTTTGTGGAAAATGAACTTAAATAAAAAGGCAACTTGTATGTTTTTATTCTATTAGGAAACACAGAGGTGAGTACTTGTCTTTGGGGGATTGTGTGGTGGATTTCATAAAGATTTGTACAGTACCTGCAACATAAACATTAGATTTTTTCCCAAACTTCTGAGGTTAAATTTGGAATACATCTCTTACGCTACAATTTCATTGTCAGTAATAAACAATGTTTTACAGTGTTGCTTTAGGAATATTATGTGTCCTAAGTAAGAACATAATGATATATGGTTAATTTATGGTATATTAGAAGGGCTATCAAAAACTGGAAGCAGTCAAAGTTGCTCTCTTGATTGCCTTGTTATACTGGCCTTGTTATACAGGAGTAGTATATTAAATGAAAAAAAAGGAAACTTTGTCTGGACAGTGTCAAACAAAGTTTGAATCAGCTGAGGTATATCATTTAGCAGATATATACAGAGTATCTGAACTTTAGTATGGAGATTTCTTCATTCCACATCCATTCTGACTTAGTTCAAATTTTTATATTCATCATCAAATACAACGAATATATAGATTATAGAAAAATTGGC
Organism: Microhierax caerulescens; assembly: GCA_035590215.1. NCBI lineage: Eukaryota > Metazoa > Chordata > Aves > Falconiformes > Falconidae > Microhierax > Microhierax caerulescens. The sequence goes on along the minus strand of JAVJGJ010000014.1, from coordinate 11,402,161 downwards.
TCTGGATACATTTTATGCAAGAAATTGCATTATTCCTTCTATACTCAAAAACCTTTTATTTGTGGAAATGACTATTTCACATCAAAATAATACCGCCCTTCCCGGGTATATGATGGCTTTTTTTCCTGAAGTGCTTTGGAGAATATATTGCCCTGTTAACGTCAATTGTTTTATGAATTTGTTTTATACTAGCTTCTCTCAATCTGTAAATTTACAGCTGGCATTTCAGATTTGCAATGATTTATTTGAAAGTCAGAATCTTTCTAGAACTCATAAATCTATTAAACTTTCAGTGAAACATTCCTGTTAGGAAAAAAAAAATAAATACCATAATTAAATAAAACTGTTTACTGAAATGTTCCTGATCATTATGTTTTCCTGACTTACTGCTTCTTATCCATTTAACCTAGGACTCTGGAGTTTGGGAAAAATATAAAGGAGACAATATACGCTCCTAATTCCTCCCCATAAAAAACAGAAGGTGAATTCAAAGCTGCTTTTAGACTGTTACAAAGAAAATGTAGCTATTGAACAAATTGCTTAACTATGTATATGAGCCCATAAATTTTCAATAAAACTTAATTTTCATTGAGTCATATGGAAAAAAAGAGACTTTTCTGTCACTGTCATTAATTACACATCGCAAAAAATCTCTATCAGTCATTAAAGACTTCAATTTAATCTGAGTTTACTTAAATTGAAATACTGGATCAGAAAATTAGTTCAGACAGTATTTTGATTACTTCATGTCATTTATTGAAATATTTTCTTTAATCAAATTCTTTTTTTTTTTTTAAATATCATATCTTCTAAGCATTTTTAGTATGGTCAGAGCTCATAGAATGTTGGATGTACATATTTTTATATGAAGTATGAAAAGGGGCATGTATCTCACTGGAGTGAAAGAAAACCTTTCATTGACTGTTTTTATCCAGTAGAATAATGTGTTGAATTTTTAAACTTGTGAGAAGTAGCATCTCTTTCATTTCACTCTCTGTAAACATTTACTTTCTGCACAATGTTTTTAGTGGCCTCTGTTATATGCATATCCTGTTCTCATGAGTTGACTGTTGATAAGCTTTTCAACTTCTTCTCCACTTCACTTTTAGAGTTTTTCTAATACCTTTCTTGTTAGCTGTTCTAGATTTAATTGGCTTACATTTTTTTCTAAACAAGAGATTCTATTTATAAATTACCCTAATATATAGCTTTATTACTTTCTTTAGAAAAAATGCTTTTGTCTTTTCTTATCACATATTGGAATGTATTGAAATGTGTCATCTTTAGTCATTGCAACCATATCTTGGCCATAAAAAACTTAAAAATCTCATTTACAATCTTCAAATCACACTTTTAGATAATATGATCTGGTCATAGTGAAAATTTCTGCATTTTTCCCTCTGCAACAATTTGGAGATCAGTGTATCCAATTACTGCCATATCTAAATGAAGGTACAAATAAAACTGATGTCTCCACTGTGAATTCTCCCTTATCTCAAGGAGTTATACTGTTAGTAACTTGTTAGTGGTATACTTGCTTTCTTTTCACTTTTGTATCTGTCATAGTGACTATTCAGTGTACAACTGAAGTTTAATCTGAATTTAATTTCCATTTCCTCATACTGTTGCAGAATTTTTAAGTCTCTTTTTCCTTTTTTTGATTTTGATTAGAAGACTGTATTGAATTTCCTGTTGATAAAACCAGCAATTTTATTCTTTCATAAATTTGTTAACTATCCTTCCTGATACCTACACTAATGCAAAACCAGCATTGAGATCTATTACTTTTCATTATAATAAATTTAGCCTTCTGATAAACAAGTTTCTTCAAAATATTTTAAGAATGCTGTGACTTGGTTTTGAGTTATGACATGCTCCATTTTCCTTTTAATAGTATTATTTATCTCACTGACATTTTCCCCAAAAGTAAAAGTGATAGCCACTGGGTATAATTTAATTGGTTCTTTAATTTTTTTAAAAATAAAAGCTATGTGTTCTTTTGATTGGTGATAGTATACACCTCTGTCTGCACATAAAATGCCTCTATGATGGCTAATCACTTAGCAGTCATTCTAGTATCTCTGTGGCATGACAGTTTGTTAAAATGAGCATAGCTATTTCCTTAAAATGAGCATAGCTATTATTTTATAAATAATTGCCAAAGAGACAGTCACTCAGCGACAGAAGTTGATACAGGATCTGAATAATGTAGCAGGAACCTACAAAAGCACAGCGCTATGCCTCTAACCACTCCACCTTAGGAAGTGTTGGAGAGGATTTCAATACCTCAAATTAGCACAGAATGTTATTTTGTGTCATGAACATTATAATTTGGCATATGTTTTGGGGGGACATTGCAACCAAGAATGTGCCAAGCAATTACGAGCTCTGCTTTAGCAGAACTGCACTAAAAAAAACACACAGCCATGCGCTCAGAGGTAATATCCCTATTGCCAGTGAACCTTCAACTGTGGAGAGTGCTGCCAGCACATCGCAGAGGAACAGTAAGCTAGCTCACACGCTCCTTTGCTGTAAATGACTGTGCACACCAAGCCTTCACTTAAGCAAATGCTTTTACTCCTGGTAGTTCATATCACCGTCTTGTGTGAATGCTAGCATGAAAATGCTTCCTTTCTTTTCTAGTAATCTTTCACATCCCAGCTGCTCAGTCAACTCTCCAGATGTCTGCTCTCCCAGTGCCCATGCAGACATCCTGAAGACGTCTGAAGGTTGTGCTGTGGGTCATGCTGGTCCCACACACTCTGCATTTCATACACCGTATGCTCAACTTCTGACTGCACGACACTAAAAAGAGTACTGTAACACAGGTATGTGTTTATAGAATATCTTTTTTTGGTGCTTAAATGGTGCATAACCCTTGTTTTGATAATTATTACAGGAAATTGGAGGACATTTGTTACATTTACAATATTATAATTAAAACTCAATGTAATTTTTTAAGGTAAAAGTCTTTAAAACTTTTATATCAACAAATCCTTGAAACTTTAACATTATCAATGTTAAGCTTGGAAAGGCTTTTTAAATACACACATAAATCTTAATGTCTTTTTAATGTTAAAACTGGTAGAAATGCCATTTTAAAGTTTAATATGAGACACAGAATACTAATAAATGAAGTGCAAGCAAGTAAGTACCTTGTGATGTACACATCACAAAACAAAAATACCCCCCTCCCAAGTGCCTCAAGCTTATTTCAAAAGAGCACTAATGATGCAGTAAACTTCGATTCCTTCTTGGTTCAATATGAAATGGTGTTTTAAAAGCAGAAGATGAAGCAATACTGCATCAGGACTACTTTTTCTTTAATACTGGTATAAAGACCTATGCCTTTACAGCCTCATGTGATGTCAGATGGCAACACATTGGTGAACCACCAGCAATGACTCAGCTATCTGGTTTCAGCCTTCAGAAATATGTACTTTCTTTTTTGCGTGTCACATGGATCATCTAAATACTGTTTTGCAAGTGCAAATGCAACCTCTAGTCTAGATCATTAGGTCACCCTTTCAGATCCACCATGGCTGATATCATTCCTTCTTTAAGTTTCACCTATCTCTTTCGATCATCCTACACAAGGCAAGTTCTGCAGCTGTTGCTAGAAAATCTTCTCTCAACAGTTCTTGTATGTTTCTTGAACTTAGAACCACCAATATATAAAAGGGAGCTGTTGAAGGAAAAATCCCTTCTGAGATAGCTTCTCAGTCTATCTTCATCTTTGCTAATTCCTGACCTAGATCCTCTAGGTACACGTACAGCTGAAAAAGGAAAGCTGTAACAGATGCTGTAGATTACCGTTGCTGTTCTACTACCAGAACTACTCTGTATCATGGCTGTGGTATTACAAACAGATCTGCACTGCATAAAGATGTATTTGGCAGTTACCACTCACCTGCTAGCATAGAGGTACTACTAGCTGCTGTTACTATTATTTTAGTCCATTCAGTGTTTTGAAAAGAGTTCTAACTATCCCCCTCAGAATATGGCAAATCATATTTATTTTGTTTACTGGATATGGAAAACTTTGGTATCTTTTGTTTAAGATGCCATCAGGTAAACAAACACACAAAGAACAAGTCTTCCCATACAAAGAAGTATGCATATGTTTTTTTTACCCATATGCATTCAGCATTCCCACCTTGCTGGATATGTACATCAAATGGATTCTTCATACATAGAAGTAATGACTTGTACTTAAGCAAGTGACAGCTTTTTTTTTTTCCTTTGGATGTATTTACTTTGAAACAGCTCAAAACACTTAAAGGTATCTCATTTTTAAAGTGATATAGGCAAGCTCTTACTCTTATTCTATCTCCATATTAGTGAAAACAGAGATTCTGCTGTCATTAATAACTATTTATCTTAATGTAAAGTCTAGTTGTTTCCAAATTTAGACAAGCCAAGATGCAGATAATAATTTTTGCCAACTCCAGGCCTTTATCACAAATTACTTTTGTACTAGTTAGACCTTTCTAGCTCTATTTATCTGTCTTTTGCTTTAGAGTTGGGCACAGATCTGTATTTTTCTGATTGTTTCATAATAGACATGGAAAGAATATTATTGTCCATACACCTTAGAACAAAGTTGTAATTCAGAAACTGCCAATTTAAAAACCATTTGGTTCATACTGTCAGTCTCTACTTCATGCCTTCTTCCCTTATTACTCAGGTTTGCTGACAAATAGGAAAATATGTATAGCTGTATTTATGCAAATATGTATATTTGTATTTATATGTATTTATATATAATATGTATTTATATTTATGCAAACACAAGCAAAACCTACGCAGAACAATGTTAAAGGTATCCATCTTACATTAATTAGCTTTTGGTCCTTAACCCAGCTTTTAGAGCTGGTATTTATTCATTTTATCTTCTTAAAATTTGCTTTAAATATAGGAAATATATAAATTGGTTGTGATAAATAGTCCATTGGAATCTTCTACCCCAAAGTTCCATTATATGAACCACAACTAATTTATTTAACAATTTATGATTTATGAGTTCTTGCAGCTGGGATGTAATTGTCATGATTTCCACCACGATTATTCAGCCATCTTCCCAAATCTTAAAGCTGTCTGCATTATCTCTGGAATACTGTCAGCACAGACTGAAACTAATGTCTCCTATTATTGAATGTGTATTCTAAACTACTCTTTCAGATTCTCTGTATAGTTAATGGAAATAAATAGCTACCAAGAATACCTGGTTTATGATGAGACAAATCACTCTCTAGATTCATCTGCAAAGAACTGAAATTTCATGTATGTCAATTACAACAAAGGCAAGGCAGAATCTGAACTCTTGAAACAGACTTCTGATTTGTTAAGTGTCCAAAGAATAGCATTATTTAGATTTTTGTAAATATTCAAGTTTTTATATGACGATATTTACCAATCAGATCAGTAATTAAAAAAAATGCCCCTCAAAGCCAAAAAAAGGACCACATTGTTCAGAATATAATATTTTACTGCAGCAATTTTTGTCATGAAAAGTGCACATGTTATTCTTCAGTACAACAGAGCATACTTTCAAATCCTATTAAAACTTGGGCCAGAATAAGGTGTGATAGAATATTTGTGTTTCTGTTATTTTAAGAAATTTTACACTTAATATGCATAATATTACCTTGGACAGCTTCTTGGTAATAATGATAGAAGAAACTATTTTATATGAAAAATAGGTAGTAAGTTTATTTGCAAATTATGATAGATAAATATTCTATTTAGCTCGTTATATGGAGAAGTACTTTTATATCGCTGTTGTCCTTGAACAGGCTAGAAGGGATCAGGTCCTATAGCAAATCTCATCCATGTTTACACTTCTTCAGAAAGATTTTGTGCTGTACTAATATTTTTTTAGATTAACATCAAAAGAACTAAACTTGGATTCTGTCAAAAAAAGTTGATCGTGTTGTGATGGAAGTGCACCTAATACTTGGGAAGAACAATTGCGGTTATTACCTGTGCAAAATAAGACTAGGGCTTTAGCAATTAATAGCTTCGTTTTTAAGATTTTTGAATGTTTTAAGAGCTGTGAAATGTAAGTTTATACTGCTGTAGCCTAGCAACTTCAACTATTTTTTACAACAGTTCAAAATAACATTTCTTAACATCTTAATGAAACCCCACATAGCTTTCATTTTTCCCCCTCTTGTTCAGGTATCAAGATTTTGAAAATTTAAATAACTAACAGAAACAGTCAGTCGATTATTAGCTAAAGCAGTGATGTGTTGTCTTAATTATCAGTAACTTCTCCAGTTTGCATAGAAAGCAGAAGAAATTCAGAATCACATTTGCTTCTAAAATCATGAATATTGTTTCATATTTTTAATAAACCCATATAATTCAATTCCATTATATATTCAACTCCCAGACAGTAAGTCATTACTTACTTGGTGACAGCTTGTTCCTGAAACACTTCTAAGTCCTCCTCCATATTACTGATTGTTGTTTTAACCTGTTGAAACAACAAAAATCTTAAACTTGTGCATTTACACAGCCAGACAGGGCATACTGGATAGTTCTATGCTTTCCTTTCAATTTCTGTGATTCTCCCACTGCAAAGAACAAGGGCAAGGAAATGTAGTTCTAATTACAGGCTGGAATGGGCAAGGCAAAAACTTCTCAAGTAAGCTCAACGCAGAGTCAGCAGCTCCCGCACTTGGTGCAGCACTGAGATAGAGGTGGTGCTAGCCTGAGGGTAGCCCTGGATTTCCATGAGGAAGTTTGTTATGGATCATTCCCTGTTGTGTGATGTCAATGATTTGACAAGACACTCTAAAACACATAAACCTAAATTTGTCATAGATCTGTGGCTGCATTCAACAACCATTTCTCATACCTTCACACACTCTAATTAACTTATACCCAGGCTATAATTGCTTTCAAACACAGTTTTGGACTCCTATTTACTCCATTGCTTAGCAGATGCGGTGCTGAGACAAACGCCCTTCAAGTACATCAGCAGAAAGATCAGAGCAATGTTGCTGGGACCAGTTTGGTTCTGTGGGTCCAGCAGGATGCAAGGGTGTGGGGCAAGTCTGGCTGCATGCAAGAAAGGGAACCAGACACATTACGAGTGACAGAGTGGCACGAAACAGCCCCAATTCCTCATGGCAGGGAGCAGCAAGGCTGTCAGGGGCATGGGTGCCGGTACATACAGATGTGCGGACACTGCCAATGGCACTGCAGCCATAGCTCCACAGGGACCAGGCTCCTGAGGTGACACTGCCGCAGGGACACCGGCTCCACAGGGACCAGGCTCCTGAGGTGACACTGCCGCAGGGACACCGGCTCCACAGGGACCAGGCACCTGAGGTGACACTGCCGCAGGGGCACCGGCTCCACAGGGACCAGGCTCCTGAGGTGACACTGCCGCAGGGGCACCGGCTCCACAAGGACCAGGCACCTGAGGTGACACTGCCGCAGGGTCAGTCGTGGCTCTAACAAGGACCAGGCACCTGAGGTGACAGTCACAGGACCTGGACTCCACAGGAGCCCGGCACCTGAGGGGACACATGCATCAGGGCAGCCTTGGCTACGCCGATCACCTGAGGAGAGCGGGGCGCCCCCCG
>JAVJGJ010000014.1:11340559-11390556 GCA_035590215.1 Microhierax caerulescens | reverse complement strand
AACAATCTTCATACGGAGGATCTCTTCCAGAAGTGTGAGACTAGTAATTCCTTAATGAAAGGGGTATCCTGTAAAATAAAGGTAGCAGCCCAAAGATTCTGAAGGGATATGTGGTACTGTGCATGCCGGTCCTCAATCCTTGCGTTAGTATTCTAATAATCTTCATTCTTGAGCTTGCTGCCTACAAAGAGTAGAAGCAGTTGCTTCATGCAGTTCCTACCCACTAACATGTATTTTCTGTGGGCAATATGGCACTATGGTATGAAATTTCCATATAAAATATCAACATTTCGACAATGAAGATGTTCACATCCTTTGACTATGCATTCCTGTAACAGCTGAATTTAAAATTGCGCTGTATCACAGCTTAGTTGCATTTTAATGTCTTTTTGTTAACTAAAGCACTGCATGAGGTTCAAGATACTGGTGAACCAAGCCCTGGTGGTGTCATAACTAGCTATCAGAGGAACGGAATCTCACAAGGTGAGGCTGATGGAGTATTTAAGAGTATTGGGGTTTCGCTTGTGCATCCAGATTACAGTTTTAGTGAGGCAGATTACATTTTATGAGACTTTTAATGTATTTTTTTCCCCAACATTTCCCCCAAATAGTTTAGTTATTAAACTTCAACTGCTTGGCCATGCATCAAAGCACAAGGACGGTGTTAAGGTGTAGGTTACACAGTGCAACATTCTGCCTAGAGGAAAAATCTCCCAGTCCTTAGTTCTGTTTCCAGATATCAGTTATCATATGCCATTGTGTTGGTTTTGGCTGGGATAACATTATTTTTATTCATAGTAACTGGTATGGGGCTATGTCTTAGAGACAGATGTTTTTGTTATTGCTGAGCAGTGCTCACGCAGAGCCAAGGCCTTTGCTGCTCCTCACCCCACCCCCACGCCACCAGTGAGGGGGCTGGGGGGACACAAGGACCTGGGAGGGGACACAGCTGGGAAAACTGACCCTCACTGACCCAAGGGATGTTCCATACTATATGGCAACATGCTCATGCTCAGCATATAGAGCTGGGGAAGAAGGAGGAAGGGGGGGACATTCAGAGCGATGGAGTTTGTCTTCCCAAGTCCCCATGAGATGTGACGGAGCCCGGCTGCCCTGGGGATGGCTGAGCCCCTGCCTGCCCGTGGGAAGTGGTGAGTGAATTCCTGGTTTTGCTTTGCTTGCGTGTGCGGCTTTTGCTTTACCTATTAAACTGTCTTTATTTCGACCCATGACTTTTCTCACTTTTACTCTTCTGATTCCCTGCCCCATCCCAGCTGTGGGCAGAGGTGAGTGAGCAGCTGTGTGGAGCTTAGCTGCTGGCTGAGGTTTAACCATGACAGCCATATTCTCACTGCTACATGCTTCCATCCTTCCCCAATCCTCTGCTTGCATTTAGAAAGAGAAAGCTACTTGAGTTTTAGCTCATTCTTTAATTCATTTGAACCCCAAAATATCCTGAAATGGTACAAAAATAATAATAAAAAAAATCTGTTTAAACATTCATTTTTGTCATCACCACAAGCTGTGGTGATAGCACCCCTACCCTAGATTGGGTACCACCAAAATATAAATTAGTCATACTGACAATGATTGTGAGATGTCGAAATGTGTGGCAGTGTGAACAGATACTTCCAGCTTCACTTCAGCATTAAACTATAACATTTAAAAGCTAATGAGCTAAAAACGATTGAATGAGAAAATTAATACTGCACTGCAGAGTTGAGCACTCCAGAGAAACTTCTCCTCCCCTCCATACCAGGGCTAATTAACGTGATCTATTCTAATAAAAATAACCCTAAGCACTACTTACTCATTTTTAACACCCTGTATTCCAAGTTAATGTGTCTTTGTAAAACTACAGAATTTGAGTAGTTATGAATCATGCCACTTTAAATAGCACTTCCAATTGTGCAAGAAATTCCAAGGACACTGATTTTTCAAGTGGTTTATTGCATTCATATTGCTATTAAGGAAGTCCAGGTCATTGTTCTTCTATCAAATAAATGCTTTTTTTCTTGTACTGGTGCATGTGTTTTATGTTCCCAAAAGAAGACTACAAAGGTTGGACCAATTTTTGCACAACTTTCATAGTCCATGCAATCTTACTGCGGTCAAAAGGATGGCACAGGATGTAACTGGTAGAGTTTTGGCTTACTCTGATAAAATACCAGCAGTGAGCAAGAGACTGCTACAATGATCACCACAGAATACAAATTGGCCAACTCACCTTAAAGGGAACTTCGTCACGCTCTAAGAATAAGAATACAACTTTCAAGCTGAAATAAACTTGCAAGAAAACTAAAGGGAGTCCTGAGACAATGGGTCACACCTAACCACTCACACATTTATAGACACTGTCCTTTTCTTAGAGGATAAATAACGCCTCACTGTCTCTTTATTCTGCATTCATAGAATCATAGAATCATTTTGGTTGGAAAAGACCTTTAAGATCATCAAGTCCAACCATTAACCCAGGACTGCCCAGTCCACCACTAAACCATGTCGCTAGGCACTGCATCTACGTGGTTTTTAAATACCTCCATGATGGTGACTCCAGCACCTCCTTGGGCAGCCTGTTCTGATGTTTCAATACCCTTTCAGTGAAAAAAAACATCCTAATATCCAATCTAAACCTCCCATGGCATAACTTGAGGCTGTTTCCTCTTGTCCTGCTGCTAGTTGTCTGGGAGAAAAGACCAACCTGTACCTGTCTACAACCTCCTTTCAGGTAGTTATAAAGAGCGATAAGATCTCCTGAGTTTCTTCTTCTCCAGACTAAGCAACCTCAATTGCCTCAGCAGCTCCTTATAAGACTTGTGCTCCAGACCCTTCACCAGCTTCATTGCCCTGACCAGTCACCAGTGGTGTTCCTTAGGGTTCATTTCTAGGGTCATTTCTGTTCTGTATATTTATCAACAATCTGGATGCAGGAATTGAATGCACTATTAGCAAGTTTGCTGATGATACCAAACTGGGAGGTGCTGTTGACTCTCTTGAGGCCTTGCAGAGGCATATAGATAGATTGGAGCATGGGGCTGTGGTTCATGGGATGAAATTTAAAAAGTTGAAATGCCAGATTTTGTACCTAGGATGCAGTAATGATGGGCACAAGTATAGATTGGGAGAGAAGTGGCTGGAGAGCAGCCCTGCAGAAAGGGCTCTGGGGGTACTGGTCGACAGCTGGCCCCACACGAGCCAGCAGCGTGCCCTGGTAGCCAAGAGGGCAAGTCGTGTCCTGGGGCGCATCGAACACAGTGCAACCAGCCGGTCAAAAGGGGTGATTGTCCCGCTGCATTCAGCGTTGGTGCAGCTTCACCTTGAGCACTGTGGGCAGTTCTGGGCCTCAGAATTTAAGAAGGATGTGGAGGTCCTTGAACGCATCCAGAGGAGGGCAACAAAGCCGATGAAAGGGCTGGAAGGCATGTCCTGCGAGGAGTGACTAAGGACTTTGGGCTTGTCTAGTTTGGAGAGAAGGAGGCTGAGGGGCGACCTCATTGCTCTCTGCAGCTCCCTGAGGAGGGAAGCGGAGCGGGAGGTGCTGAGCTCTTCTCCCCAGTATCCACTGACAGGGCATGTGCATTCCTTTCCCAAGGGGGTGGTCAAACATGGGAACAGGCTTCCTAGAGAGGTGGTTGATGCCCAAAGCCTGTCAATGTTTAGGAGGCATTTGGACAATGCCCTTAACAAAAGCTTTAACTTTTGGTCAGCCCTGAATCGGTCAGGCAGTTGGTGTAGATGATTGTTGCAGGTCCCTTCCAATGTAAATCTATTCTATTCTATTCTATTCTATTCTATTCTATTCTATTCTATTCTATTCATTTCTCCTCATTTCTATTTAATTCTAGCTTATCCTACCTTAGTCAATTCTATTGTATTCCTATTCCTATTATATTTCATTTCACTGTCACAGCTAGCTGGTAGCAAGAGAGTATAGGGAAAGCCAAGTAATAATGCAGGGGTTATAATGTTCTGTACCTTCAACAGCATGTGCCTTGCTCAGTCTGGTCCTGGGATACATGCACCAAGGTGAGATTAACAGCTCCAGCAGAAAAACTGGAAGAAGCAGCGTAAAGAGAATTGTTGATCTCTTAATGTCTGCAACTTTGAATTTATTCTCTGCTTTTTCTCTTTTATGTTGCGTTGCAACACGTTATTGACAGGTATCCTGCCATCAACAGCATATATGCCACAGACGTTCCTGTTTTGAAGAAGACCATGGAAAGTGAGTCTCATCACACAAGACATGTTTTGTCACTGGTGGGGCCTTTACATGAAGTTGTCGAGCTCTTCTCATTCTCCTCTCTATTTGTGAAGCACATAGATATTTTAACAGACTTTGCTGAGAGGAAACATTAATTCTTTTAAAAAATCTATTCCACCACCAAATTGTAATATGAGATTTCAAAGAAGTCCTAAGTAAAGCAAAATGCTTTTAGTTTAATAATACTTCTGAGGGTTTGGTATATTTCTAATAATAAATCAATAGTTTACAATCAGTATAGCATATTTCCAGAGCAGAATAAAAGAGGTGGTGTAAAAGAAGTAACATAATTGAGAGGTAATTTAAGGGATACCTATTGGTTATCCTTCCTAAGTATTTGTCACTTGAATTCTTCAAGTTGTATTATTTTTGTAGTGTAATATGTAATGGTAGGTAAAAGCTAAGTGGATTTGTGTATTTAACTTGAAATACAGTTTTTATTTACAGGATATATTCATACCTTACCTTGCAATCTCAGATGACAAATTTGATTGAACATTTTGTTGCAGTAGGCTCAGTGTAGCTGTCATAAAAAGCACACTAATTTATTTAGCATAGAAATCACATACATGTATTTAGTGATATTTACATGATGGATTCATAGCAGCTCTTTAATGGTTTAATAATCTGTATGTTATTTTGGATGTTTATGAACATATGAACTTAATTTGTGGTTGTGTTAGAAATGACAGACAGAAATGAAAAGGAATAGCTTAGTATAAGCCATCCATCAACAAATATGCAGAAGTCACTGAGAGACAATAAAACCTATAAAAAAATCCCTAAGACATAAGCAGTAAGAGAAGAATGACATTTAAAAAAGAACCTTTGCAAGAGGGATTTCCATTTGTGAAAATTAGACAGGCATAAAATCTGCCTGAGGATTCTGAAGGTGCCTAACTAATTTGCTGGCAGGAGGTGATAAATCCTGACACAATACAGACACAGAGGCGGAGTGCTGTTTCTAAATATTTTGTTTCTAGTTTAACTGAAGACTACTATTTTCTTAAGCAGCTTATAAGATCACTGAAGGGAAGAACAGAAAGAGCTTGGATTTAGTTGGATTTGCCAGGTAAACCAAGATTGCTAAGTCATAACTGTAGGTTGGAACCTAGTCTAAAAGTGGAGAATTGTAAGAATTTATCCTGTAATAGGAAACCTGAAAATCAAGAGTAGTGCTCTGAGAGAATGCAGAAAGGGGATAAAGCTGCCATTAGGTCTGTTGCTGTGATGATTACAAGTTAATCTTTCTGTGTCAATCTTTAATGATGATTAAAAAAAAAATCATAGAAACATGGAATCATTTAGGTTGCAATTGAGCCTTAAGATCAACTGTTAACCTAATGTTACCAAGTCCACAACTAAGTCATGTCCTTAAGTGCCACATTTACACATCTTTTAAATACCTCCAGGGATATTGACTCAATCACCTCCCTGGGCAGACTGTTCTGACTCTTGACAACCCTTTGGGTGAAAATTTTTTTCCTAATCTCCAATCTAAACCTCCCCTGGCACAGCTTGAGGCCATTTCCCCTTGTCCTCTGACTTGTTACCTGGAAGAAGAGACCAAACCCCACCTCGTTACAGTTTCCTTTCAGGTAGTTGTAGAGAGTGATGAGGTCTCACCTCTGCCCCCTTTTCTCCAGGCTGAACAGCCCCAGTTCCCTCAGCCGCTCCCCATCAGACTTGTGCTCCAGACCCTTCCCCAGTTCCGTTGCCCTTCCCTGGACATGCTCCAGCCCCTCAGTGTCCCTCTTGCAGTGAGGGGCCCAAAAGTGAACCCAGCATTCGAGGTGCAGCCTCACCAGTGCCCAGTACAGGGGGTTGATGACTGCCCCTGTCCTGCTGGCCACACTGTTGCTGACACAAGCCAGGATGCTAATGGCCTCCTTGGCCACCTGGGCACACTACTGGCTCATGTTCAGCAGGATGTCGACCAGCACCCCCAGATCCTTTTCTGTAGAGGAATTATAGAGGAATGAAACTGGGTTAATTAACATTGATAATATCCAGCTGTAGGCTGGCTTCATGGGCCCTGGGTTGGCTGAGGTGGATAGTGTGCAGCTGTGGCTGGTTCCTGCTAAGTAGTTAAATAGCTCTAAGGGGTATGGAAGAGGAGGACCAGATTAAAAGAGACCTGGAAGAAGCTAAGGGAGGAGAAAGTGTGCGTGCTGTACTAAGGCCATAGGTGAGATGGATGAGGATGTGGGGGAGACAGGGATAGGCCCTGGGAGAAGAAGGGGGCCTAGATGAAGAACTGGGACACAGCAGAGGCAAGAAGCAGGGTGGACTGGTCTGAAGAGGATGAAGAAACAGCCTGGACAGTAGAGGAACTCTTGAAACCATGTGAGGGATTAGTGGCTGTGGTGGGGCAAGGTGTGGGAACTACTTATTGAAGTTAACCTGGTATGGGGTGGTAAAAGCCTTGTTGCAGCTGGCCAGTTTTGATAGTGCAGTGACACTTTTCCACCAAGCAGCTTTCCAGCTGCTCTTCCCCAAGGCTGTAGTGTTGAATAGGGTTGTTGTGATGCAAGTGCAGTACCTGGCACTTCACTTTTTTTTTGAGTCTTATTGATCTAATACTAGATGAAGTATGCAAAAAAAGAAAAATCATATTTTTAAAGCTTTCTGGTTATGCTTTTCTGGAAACTGATAATAATGTTTAGCGTTGCTGCAACATCTTTTAGTATGCCATCCTCTGTAGCTATTGCTATTGCAGCATAAAAATAATACTTTATGGTTTAGCAGCACAGGGATGGTTTCTAGTGCTCTATAGACAAAAGAATGTTTCTTGGTTAACTTGTTTTTAGTTATAAATATAAAATTATATAGTCTCTTGTCTGTGATTGTGTCTGCAATTAAAATTAAACTTCAAATTGTGTATTTAATCTGTTGCTATGTATCATGCCACAGTTGCTTCAGTTGCTATATTGTGCCATACTGACATAATGATATATTAAAAATTATTCATTTAAAATAAGCAGATTATAGAAAAATACAGGCACTCTAAAGCATAAATTTGAATTTGCAGTGTCTGAAAGATATTGTGCGTTATGTTTCATCTTAAATTTAAATTATTTTATGATATTGCTACAACTTGAGTTTTCAATGGCATGAAATGTGATAAGGTTTGTAGAAGAAACTGCTTTTGGTCACATTTAAGTTTGACAACTGAAGGGTGGATAATTGGAACTTGTAATCTTGCATAGATTTAAGATTTACTTTTTTTATTCAATCACATTAAGTGAATTTTCTGTTGAAATAACTTGTAGAGAAATCATTAACAGTGCTGACATTTAAGTTGTCATTCAGGGTTTCAGATAGCAATTGAGGAAATGACATGGGAGTTCACATTACTCACTTGCATAAGAATGTATTCATATAGAATGCAACACTATATTGGTTATATTAAGATGGTATTTTAGATTATGCTTGGATGATCGTGTACGCTGCCCTACACTAGTTTCATTTCTTTTCTCTTTAGGTTCACTGTGTAGTTTTCTAATGATCTGAATGTCATTATTTTAGAATTAGTATTGGGGTACAGTGGTAGAGCAATTAAAATGTACTGCTATGTTGCCTTCTACAGAAGTTCATTATGAGGCTTGAGCTATTTGATTTGTCTGGTGAAGTTAAAGCCCCTTTTGACTTGACTGTAAAGGGCTTGGCCAGTCAGCTTAGACTCAGAGGCAGGCAGACAAGATAGTGTCTATGTCATTCTCTTGATTTTTCTCTAGAAGCAGAAAGCTGCTTTTTAACAATCTAATATCTAGGCTCAACCTTCTGACCTGCAGGGCTGTCATTCTATTCAGAGTGCAAATAACAGTAACAACATTTGCTTACTTGCTTTGCCTTCTGCAGGCTCTTGAACATTTATGTGCTCAAGGCTGTGTTTGGGCTGAACAAATACTGCACCTGCTTGAACAGCAAGGTCTGCTTAACAGTTGGCAGTTCACAGTGATGAAACTGCAGTTGCTATCGGTGCTCCTTACAGGACCAACTGCATTCAGATATATAATTGCAACAGCAGCAATGGAAACTGCTTAGCTTGCTGGAAAAAGCAGAAGCAAGACCTTCCTATAGTATTTGAGCTAATAGAAATAGTCTAAATTTTCTAAAAGCTCAAAATGAGGGTCGGAACGCTCTCCCACTCTTCAGCACAGGAATGCGATGACTTCTAAGGGTGGAGCCTTAATCTGTGACTTCTCCCAGCCCAGACGCCACCACCTTTTAAGACCACGTTACAACTTCATTGCAGCCATCACTATTATATTGTAAGCATTATGCTGTTGTACAAAGAATAACTGGTCAGATATTCGCCACAGCCAATTTAGTTCTTATTGGGAGTAGATGATCAAATTAGAAGGGAAAAATGTGCAGGGCCCATGAGGAAACATACAAGCAGACAGATACATGCAGTCTGTATCTTACACCTGTTCTGGGTGAATTGACTGGCCAGGCAGAAGATCCTTGGAGAGGCATGGCTCTTCAAGCATCTGATCTCTCAACCCAGTCGGTGTTGGCAATTAAAATACTACAGCTGACTCTGCCGTCTGCCTTTTCATAGCATTGAGGTTGCTTGGCCAAGTTGCTGCTGGACATTTCTGGGGCATAAGGTGGAGTTCTGAAAGCAGCTGAACTTGGTGAACTTGGCTGAGCCCTCTTCTTGGGTTGGGGGCTGTGTTTTTCTTTGCTGGTACAGTCAAACCCATCACCTTCTGTTACTTGTTGGTTCCATCCTGACCTTAATCAGGTCTCAAGGCAAAGCAATGAAGATACCAACAGCAAAACCAGTGTATATCCATGGAATGGTTTTCTGATATAACTGATATCAAAGGCTGATTTTGCCTGGACATTGTCAAATGTTATGTTTTTCTTGTTAATTTTTTTTTCAATAGCTTGAGAGGGAGTATCACTGTTGAATTCCAAGAACTGCAACCGGTGATTAGTCACCTTTTCCATTGCCCTTCCTAGGAAACAGCAATTAGATCTGTCTTTCTTTTGAGTGCATACTTTAAAAGCTGACACCATTACTGTAAGGTGTTGACAAGAAAGTAGGAAAGGAGTCAGCCCTGATTTTATTTCTGTCTCTGGCCTTTGAGCAAAAGGATTTATTTTCTGTTTCCTTCTTTCTGTCTGAAATACAGGATGTTGGAAAGATGATCCTGTAGCAGCCCTCACAGATACCAACATTGTGTGTGAAAACCACCAAGGATTAAGGGTAGAGCTGAGAAAGGCTGAAGAAGGACTAAGTAGTCGAAAGAATAAATGGAATAGGAGCAGTGCTGGTGCAGATGGTAGGTACAGAGCATGCATGAGAAGGGACTTGAGAGAACAGCAGTTTGCTGTAAAGTAAGAGTAATGAGATTCTGCCAGTATGTATCAAAGCCACCTTTGTATATTTGGGGCCGTTTGGTATGCTAGTTGCTAGCTGTACACATACTGGTGCTGGGCAAAGGAGCATTCAGAAGACAAATAGTATCCATAATACAATGTTTATGCTTTTTGTTTCAATTTTATGGTGTACATGTGTTATGTAATTGTCAGTTCCGTAACGCATGCAAGCACACTGCCTTTCATGACTCCAGTGCTGCTGACGCAGGAAAGGATTGCAGGTCAGCTGAAAAAGGGGACTGAACAAATAGGAAATGGAGAATTTAATCCTCCTTTCAAACTTCTGCAACACATATGAAGGAGAAAGTATGAGTAGCGAGTACTGTTTTCTTCCCAGAACTTCATTAGCTGCTCTCATAATGTTCCATTAAAACCACATGTACTGCCAACATAGGTCTGCAGAGAAGATCTTGGTTCAGTAAGAACTTAGTCGTTTTCTAAATAGTTAGATAACATAGTTATTTAGTACCATGAGAGCCACCATGGAATTGTTCTATTGTGGTCCTTCCACAGTTTTCAATACTCTTCCTCTGCCTTAAAACAATTACAGTTGCATCTTTTAAAAATCTTCCATATCAATCCTTCACAGCTGTCCTGCACATTCTTGTTTAGGAACTTTCAGACAAAAAATTACCTTTGACTAGCTATGCTGTATTCTGCATCCTCTACCATCTCAGGAAGGGCTTCACTTATGTTCCCTTCTGGTGTCATTTACTTTTCAAATCCAACTGTAGAATAATTAAGTTATTGACTTTAAAGATTGTCTAATCATATGCTGTAAGCACAGGGGTTTGCATACGAGATCAGTGTCCAAAATGTTCTTGTCTCTGGTTCTAACTGGTTTTGTATTCCTGACTAATATCTGATTGCTGCAGTCCATGATTGAGTGAGGGACAAAGGCAGCTGCATACATATAAGGTGATATTAGTATTTTCCATCTTATCAGGAAAAGTCCACAGCTGGGGAAATATTAAAGCAATATTTTCAGCTCTCCTCATTCCCAGTAGTTTAAATTGAAAACCCAAATATAAAATTGCTGACTAAAAATAGCTTTTCCCCTTTGATTCATAGTATTATAAAGAACCTTCTGCATTACCTAATTCTCTCAAGGCCACAATGATCTTTAAAGGCCGATTTCAATGATCTTGATATCCAGGTTAGATTTTATTGACTGGAACAGTGGCACTCTTCTGTAGATTTTCTTCAACAGGCAGATAGAGCTCACTGGCATTAGTATTTTCTGGGTCTTTGTCAAGATTTTCTTTTACTCAGTTTCACTACTCCCACCCAAAAGTTCCTCTTCCTATATAATGTGTAGATCAGAAAGATAGGATCAACCACACCCACATTTCAGCAATTTTCCTGAAGCATTTCATGCTTCATGTCAAAACCATGCATTTACATCAATGGAACTATTCAGTAGCGTAACTGATCACCTGAAGTATCAGAAGATGCTTGAAAGCAGTTAGTCTGTGTGGATTTTAGGACTTATTATATATGGTTACTGAAAAAAAAAAAGAAACTATGAAGGCCAAATTTATGCAGTCATAACCTTTAGCTAACTGAGAAGGAGGGTGTTTCTGTGAACTCACATGTTTTGGACTCAACTCTGAACTTTGTCATAGGCTTCATATGCTTTTCAGCAAACAATTTAGATTAATTTCCAGATAAAGAATATTGATATAATATTAATTATGTTCTCATTTGTCTATCCTTTATCTTTGACTGTTGCAGCAATGACCATTTCCTATTTATTGTACATGCAGTATTTAGGGAATAGAGTCCTGGCTTGGTTAGCAAGTCCTCCCATTACATCCAATAATTGCCTTGGCTGGTACTCAATAACTCAGTGGCCATGACATTAATTATTCATATACATTCTTCATTCACAGGTTGTTTTTCTTGCTCACTTCAGCAAAAGTAGTTTAATGAAATTTCATCTTGCCTGATAGAGAAAGATAAATCTAAGCTAAACTAACTTTTCTGTTAATATGCTGTAATGAAAAGTTATTCTGCATTCTTATCCTGTTTTCCAGTGTGGTTCAACACATTTCATTGATCATTTTACAAAATGACTGTTAGAGGTGTATTGAAATCAGAGGGATTGCATTTAGATTATCAGCATCAGTTGGATTATTAGAAATTTTTATATGGCCTTTAAGCATTACCACATTTGGAAATTGTTTTTAATATGCTTTGCGATTTATTTAAATAATAGTTTATTTGTGTAAAAACATTGTAAATGTCTTCGTTGCAGTTCAGTGTCTTCATTGCAGGTTAGAATCTTTGTGCTAAAAAGCAGCTAGTTTCAACCATTTAAGTTTAAGCTTCTTTGATGGCTGTTCTAGACAGGGGTCCTCAAACTACGGCCTGTGGGCTGGATACAGCCCCCCAGGGTCTTCAATCCACCCCTCCAGTATTTACAGAACCCCTCTACTGGGGGTTGGGGGGGGAACCAAGCAGCCACAGATGACTGCCTGCCACTTAATCCATGTGTTGGCCCCCTGTTTAAAAAGTTTGAGGACCCCTGCTCTAGACTGTAAAGGGTTTTTCTTAGAGTTTTCTGCTGGAAAAATTGCACAGATCAAAACATCAACTGACATACTGATAAAGATACTTTTTGTTGTTGTTCTCCTTGCATTTTTTCAAACCTTGAGGGAAAAAAAGTTTGTGTTCTTTTGAGGTGTTGAATTATTTTCCAGTGCATAGAGAGTAGCCATATTTGCACACTTACAGAATGCTTTCCAAAAAGATTCATAACATTGCTCTCCTTAAGTTTTGGGAAGTAACTGTTACTTGTTTAAGAGCACTCCCAAGCCACATGGCTAGTCATCTGCTACTGCCACATGGAGTCAAATCCGTAAACATTTCTGTTTCTGCACCTGCATCTTTTCAGGATCTAGTAGGTTATTTTTCATAGTTCTAAAACTTAACATGTAGTGTTGTACAAATGGTGCATTTGGTGATATCTTCTATCACTCTTAGTGTGTACTTAAGACTTACAATTCTGCATCCTTCTTACTGTCTGGAAAGCCAGTTATTGTTGGTATATATTTGGTATGTGCATAGTCTGTGTAAGGCATAGTGTGCATAGTTGGTATAATGCAGTGTGAAGTGACCTAAGGTGAAATCTTTGAATCACGAAGAGGATTTTACTCAACTGTATGTGAAAAAATGCCTAAAGGAATCACTGGTAAATTGATAATACATTCTTTCCTTATTAAGTAGTTCCCTGTTACAGCTCCCTTTCTTTTATCTTTCATTTTGCACATATAACCCCTGTACTATTAACTTCAGTAAAGACAGATTGCCTGTTACTACTAAGGGTTTTTCACAAGCCATATCATCCTTGGTACCTCGATAATCCCTTGTGATGAGATACACAAAAAAATGATTTTGTAGCTGTTTAACTTACACAAGGCCAAGCATAGATTTTAAAACTATTTGTCATTTAGGTATGCAATAGATTCCTCAATCTGGTTAAAAATAATGCTTTTCTATTATTCTAGCTCAAAGTTAATCAGGCTAAAGACCATAAAGGTCTACATAGTAGTTGTCTATGGCTGAAATGTCCTACTTTCTGTCCCTTGACAGTCTGTGACAAAAAGCAAGCATTTCTAGGTCCAGTTCATCTCTTCCTAAGGTATATATCTAAAATGAAGTTGATGAAATTTGCTTTTGGAGTCCCTATTTCTGTCCCGTAACTATAAAGGGAAGTTAGGATGCCTAGTTCACATATTAAACTGTATTATACATCTAAGCTAAGTGAACTGAATGTTCAACTCTGGAAACACTTTTCACATCAATGTGATACTTTCTACTGTCAAAAGTAATTAGAATAGTAGCAAATACTGCACAGGCAGTTTGAGTATATAGCCCTATTACTTCATGTGACATTCCTTGCTTTAAAAAAGCTGCTGTTAATGAAATGATACAGGGAAGCTTGTCAAAACAATGTCTTGGGAAGTGAAAAGTGTCATTTAATAGATTTTTGATTCCTTGACTTGCCTTTTTTTTTTTTATTAAGACTGCTTTTTGAATGCATTTTTCAATGTAGAGAAACAGGAAATAAGTACTTAATCCCAGCTTGAAAAGTAACCTTGTGACTTTTGTAAGAGTAAGATATTCAAGTACTGTTTATTTGGTTTAACTGCAGAGGACTGTAACCTCTGAGGAGCCCAAAGTCAGATGATTATTGATATTTTATTTCTACACATTTCATCTTGAGAGCTAAGACTTTATATTGGGTGTTTCTAAACAGCAGGTAATGAAGGAGAGGGTTTCCCCACTTAGAAGGTATCTTTTAGGAGCATTACACATAACTAATTCTGATTAAGTAGATAGCACTGCAATTAGGGATGTGTGACTATTTTGGTTATTTTTACATTCTGTCATTTTCACACTTTTCTGATACTTCCAGAAATTGTTGCTAGTTACATGTGGAGCATTTGGCAAGCTTGGTTGCTGTGGATGGTGGAAATCATATTCAAACATCAGTGTTTCTAGAATACCATTTATCCTGAGAGAACAGTGGTTTGTGAGTTGGACAGTGAGCTCTATCTGTTGAAATTTTTTTATTCACTCCAAGGCATGCATTCTCCTTAAGTAACTTTCAGCTATTATACTTCAGCTTCTGAAGTGAAGTATAATAGGTTTTATTCTTATTTCATAATTTTGGAATACTTTTAATGAAAGGAAATATTGAAACAAACCCATCAGTTTTACAGTTAATTGCTCTGTGTATGTCTTTACTTGTGAATTTTCAGTAACTTTGCCAGTAAGGTCACTAAGTCACTCTTTGTTGTACTATTGGCAGAGCTTTTGCCAAGGTTGCAGTCATACCAATATTCAGTAGCTTAGAGAATTCTGCCCTGATCTGTAGGTTCTTTTTTAAGGATCTGTGTATTACATGTGAGTATTTTTCTAACATCTTGAACAATCATTATCTTTTACAATATTATAGATTAGCTTTTACTTCTGGCACAAAGTTAATGTGAGTATATGTTGCTTTCTCAGATGATTATACTGCCCTGCTTATTAAAATCTAAGGAGCTTTGTGTTATTTTCTGAAGCTCTGTAACTAGCAATAATGCAATGGTATGTGCCACTAAATGATTTCTTTCTCATCTGGATGTGTTCCTCTGACCCTGATTATTTTCCTCTGTTTCATATATGCTAGCAGATATCTCAGTTGCCTTATGGTGTCTGCTATGGTACCAGACATCAGTGTTCAGGCACCCAAATGCTACCTTTTTTTTTTTTTTTTTTTTTTGTGCTTGTCTGCAGCAAACAGAACCAAATGGTTTTTGTTCTTCTGGAAAAGGGATAAAAAAAATCACTTTGGCCTTCTGATTTATGGCCTCTACAGTTCCTTGGTTTAACCAGGTGTTCCAGGATGCTATGGCTCCCTTGAAGCTCATGCGCCAGCCCTCCATTCCTTTTCCATCCAGAAAGACTGACTGTGCTTTATAATACCCTTTCCTTGAGGCAAGGGTGTTATAAAGAGAAGAGGAAGCTGAGTATCTTCTGTACAATAAATTATGAATTGTTACATATATAATATTTTTTAGAGATTTTTTTCCTGCAATTTATTTTCATCTAGAATGTCTGTGACTAATTTACATCAATTTTATTTCTCTTGTTTCTTTATTTCTTTTTCGCCTTGTCCCCTCTACTATACTTATTTATTTGCATTGTAGTGAATCTTACAGGATATATACAGGATCTGAAGCCTCCTTTATCAAACGTTATAGAGATCCCTGCTTTAAAACTTAAATCAAGAAACAGAGAAAACAAAATCAGAAAGCAGGGACTTTTTCTAGTTCAAAATTCAGAATTTTTTTACTTTGCCTATGAAAAACATCATAGGAGGTATGATATATTAAGAATATATACTTCTTTAGCACTGTTCATCCTGACCATCTTAATTTGGCAGTTAAGTTAGATATCTTGCTTTGATAATAATACTTTCTGTAAGCTTTGAATTTGCGTAAGACTATCTTAAATGAGAAAGCAAAGCTTTTAAAAGAGAGCAGAATTTATATTTCCTTTGATTTAAGTCTATCTTTCCTGTGATTCAAGATGACTGATACTCATAGTGTTTCTGTAGAAGCATGGTGCTTTTGTTTCAGTCCTTTGTGATACTGTTTTCTCTAAGACCAAATTGCTATTTTATTTCCTGAGAATGAGGCATTCAGCATGTTTTACTATGACTTAATTAATGAATGCAGTCCCTTTTGGAGAAATCAGTGGATTTTTCATTGCTATTTTGTCACAGCATCACAGAATCATTTAAATTGGAAAGGACCACTTCAGATCACCAAGTCCAATCCCCCTGCTCAAGCAGGGTGAGTGAGAGCAGATGGAATTTCATGTTGTCTAATTTGTGCCCATTACTGCTTGTCCTCTCAAGGACAGGAGTCTATGAAGAGCCTGGCTGCCTCTTCTTCATTCCCTCCCACCAGGTTTTTATTTATACATATTGATGAGATCTCCCTGAGCCACCTCTTCTCCAGGCTGAACAGTCCCATCTTTCTCAGCCTCTCCTGGTATAAAAAAATTCCAGACTCTTAATTGTCTTTGTGACCCTGCTCTGGACTCACTCCACTAAGTTCACATCTGTCTTGTACTGGGGAGCACTGCACTCAGTACTCCAGATGTGGCCTCACCAGTTCAGAGTACCCTTAACCTGCTGGCAGCACTATTCCTAATGCAGCCGAGGTAGCTGCTGACCATAAGGGTGTTTCCTGGCTCATGGCCAGCATTGTTGTCCACTAGGACCCCCAGGTTCTGTTCTGCCAAGGTGTTTTTTTGGTCAGTCAGCCCTCAGCGTGTACTGCTGCCTGGCATTATTCCTCCCCAGGGGTAGGACTTTGCATTTCCCTCATTTGAACTTCATGTGGTGACTCTTATCCGGTGTCTCCCACCTGTCCTGGTTCATCTCAACGACAGCACACCGATCAGGTCTGTCAGCCGCTCCGTCCAGTTTTCTGCTATTTGTGATCTTGTTGGAGGTGCACCCTGTCCCATCACCCAGGTCATTAATGAAGAGGCTAAAATGTGTAGGCCTCTATATCAACTTCTGGAGCACACCACTAGTAGCTTACTTCTAACTGGACTTTTTGCAGCTGATCACAACCCTCTGGACCTGGCTGTTCAGCCAGTTTTCCATCCACCTTGCTGTCCACTTATCTAACCTGTACTTTGTCAGTAAGTTGATGGGGATGTTATGGGAGACAGTGTGTGTCAAAAGCCTTACTAAAGTTTTGCTAAGCAACATCCACTCCTCTTACCACCTCCACCAAGCTAGTCACCTTTTGGTAGATGGCTATCAGGTTGGTTAAGCATGACTTCCCCTTTGTAAGTCCATGCTTACTAGTCCCAGTCACATTCTTGTCCTTCGTGAGTTTGGAAATGTTTTCCAGGATTATTTGTTCCATCACCTTCCCAGGGACTGAGCTGAGCCTGACTGGCTTGTAGTTCCCTGAATCTTTCTCCTTGCCCTTCCTGAAGATGAGAGTGACATTTGCTCTCTTACAGTCCTCAGGAACCTCTCCTGGCTGCCATAACCTTTCAGAGATAATAAAGAGTGGCCTGGCAGTGACATCAGCCAGCTCCCTCAGCACTTGTGGGTCCAACCCATTGGGCCCCATGGACTTCTGTATGTGCATCTTAAGTGCTCACTCACCTGGTCCTCCTCCTCTAAGGGAATGTCTTCCTTCTGGTCTTAGACTTTCTCTCTGGTTTCAGAGGCCTGGGATTCCTGAAGGCCAGGCTTATCAATAAAGACTGAGGCAAAGAGACATTGAGAACCTCATCCTTTCTCATGTCATTTGTCAGTAGTTCCCCTGCCCCATTCAGCAGTGGGCCTATGTGTTCCCTAGTTTTCCTGTTGCTGCTAATGTACTTAAAGAAACCTTTCTTGTTGCCCTTCACATCTCACGCTGGATTCAGCTGCATGCTGGCTGTGGCTTTCCTAACCCACCTCTGCTTCCACCTCTTGTACACTTTTTATGTGGTAGTTCAGTTAGGAGCTCCTTCCTCACCTATGGAGGCCTCCTGCCAACTTTGCTTGATTTCCAGCTTGTTGGGATGGATCTTCCTTGAGCTTGGAGGTGGTGATCCTTGAATATAAACCAGCTCTGCTGGGCACTTCTCTCCAGGGCCATTGTCACATCTTTGTATTCAATGGCTGCCACGCTTTAGCTACATTATGAAGCTTTTGGTTATAGCTTGTTGTCTCCTATTTCTGATGAAGAAATTCTACGTACAAAAAGACTGACTGATATAATTAGAGGATTTTAGAAGTTTTTTTTAAATATCACAGTTTATTTAATGTTACTATTATTTTCCTGTCTTCACTGCCAGAAGTATTAACGTGAAAATTCTCTCTCCTTTACATTACACTGACAGTCTTCTGACTTTACATATCCCATTGAAGGGCCCCACTGGAGAAAGCAAAGGGAATCACAAAATGCAGAGCTGTATTTGAGCTGGAACCTGGTTTTACCAGAGTGTGTCTATTTTATGTCTGATTCCCATGTCTTTCAGGAATCAGAGCGCCAAATGCTGGACCTCAACAGTAATGTTGTAAGATATTTCTTGCACCACAAATCTGTGGTTAGAAAATTTTAGAAAAAAACAAAACTTGCTGAAGTCCAGAGGATCTCTTAATAGGGTGTACTTTCTATCACTTTTATTGGAGCTTGTTCCAGCAACTGTGTGTAGAATCCTTCAAGATTAATGAGAGCAGAAGGAAAAAAAATGAGAGTGCTGGATTTTGCAGACTGGTAAGAAGAGGACTTGCTCTGATGAGAGGAAAGGAGTCTTGCATCCTGATCCTTGTTGCCTGTCTTCATATATTTTATATAACTTAAAGACTAAATGACTTCCACAAACCTTCTTATCATTGGGTTACAGAGCCTGGAATATAAGTATATCTGTAGAAAGAAGAGATGGTCTAATGGTACAGTGCAGTCTAAATAGGTGGGTTAGACAAAGGCTTGAAAAAAAAAAAATCACATCTAATTAGTATAATTATTACCTGGTGCCTGCTGGCTTTAGCTCTTGTTTCATCCACTTTTGTATAAACTCTTTTTCTAAAAGATTGTATGGATTTCTTCATGTTATTTGGGGAAGGGTGAAAAGTGATAAGTAAATGTTAGGTAAATGTGTTTGAATGTGTGGGGAATATTTTTTTTTTTTTTCATTACAAGTCATTAGTCTCTCTAGTCTATATTGCCACCCAGCTGTGATCAAAGAAACGAAGATATTACAGGGCTTCAGTATTTTGCTTTTGCTTCTGTTCAAGAACCAGATTACAGGGTATTCTTTATTTGCAGTAGGAGAGAGTGTGAACAGATTACAACTCAAAGGATGGAAACAGGGAAATTATAGCATCAGTAGTCACAGTCTGAACTTGTAAAGAAAGAGAATTCCCTCAAAGGACCCAGGGGGCTGTGGGGATCCTTTTCCTCTAAGACATTGTACTTGAACATGACAGCTGTCTTTTGCTGCCTATGATAGCTCCTCTTTTCTCCCCTTTCCTTTGAAACATCTAAGCTCAAGTCCACTTTAGCATGCATTTACATTTTAATTTCACTTAAGTCTCAAAAGCATCAAAAATATTTAAGTGCTTTGTTCATTGTGATGCACAGAGGACCAAACTGTGTATCAGTACATCAGATTCTGTGTTCAGCACTGAAGTAGGACTGGAAGGGAAAAAATGAATATGTGTATGATTAAACTAATCACTATATAAATAAGAATATTGTATGACTTGCATCCAGTTTCCAGGATTATGAGCATAGAGGCTTAGAGGGTATCAAGAAAAGAATAATTACCCATATTTGTTGAGTAGAGAAAGGAATACAAAATAAAGACAATTACGCATCTATGTTTTACTTACATTTTTTTCTTCCACTTTTTATTTTTGTTGAAGCTACAATGAAAAAAAAGTTTGCTGTAGATTTTACCTCAGCTGCAGAGTAGAAATTTTCTTGGCACACAGATGTGTACGAGATAGTACCTATATAAAGGTAGGCAAATTACTACCTTGCTAGTTGCATTATTTTGTCACGTGTTGAACCATCTTCTTATAATTATTTTTTAAGTTTCTTATGGGTCATCAAATTCCATGAATACAAACTCCAGTGTTAGTGGCTCATGTTTGCACAACTGCTTTCAGATCACCTGTACTCTTCAAGCAAGTGCTTTTATTCTATTTGTTCTTTCTGGTTCTTTTCAGAATTTATCCGTATCTCATGTTGTTTGTTGTATGGCAAGCTGATTTCCATTTCCAAATTAATTGTATATTGACTCTCAGATTAGTAGCTTCTGTGTTGTGATATACAGGATCTCCAGTACAGGAAAACGAGTCTCACTGGTTCAGAATGTGCCCAATGCAATATAAAGAGTAATTTATCAAGAAGCTGCAGAGTTTGAAAGTAGGTGCAGATAGTAACTGAACTGAGTTCTTACAGAGGCACATTGACTCTTTATATTTGTGACCATTTCATCTGAAAAACCATTTAAATGTTGTGGGAAATGTGTGCAGACAATTTTGAGTCTAGAAATCTATCTGATCTTCCTCCAGTTTAATTTCTTAAAACCAGAGTATAATTTTATAATTAACAAAGGATTGAAACTAATATTTCTGTTTCTGGTGATCTGCTTTTCAATGTGAACATTAGAGCATTGTGTCCTCAGCAGGCTGGATGCATCTGTGTCAAGGATTACTCTGAAAGTACAGTGAAAGTTAGGAAAGTGGACAAAATAGATGGTTAGCTGTGTGAATTCAGAAGTACAACATGTAGGAATCATGCTGAGTGTTTCATAGCACTTTCCGCACACGTAACACTGAAAGTTCTTTCACTCGTACTTCTGCAAGAGCTGCACAGCAAGAGGCATTCCATTTCTTTACTACCACTGATGAGTTCAATTATTATGACTGAAGATATCAGAAACAGAAAGAACTTGGCATGGTTTTCAAATCAATGTGTAGCAAGTTTTAGGACAAATAACAGTGTGATCTTTCAAATATGCCAAAGTAAACAGCTTGCATTAGAGGCACCAAGGAGACAATAAAAGGTGAATCTGCCTGCACAGTGCCATTTGAGGTTTCTTTTCAGAATATTACTACCCTTCAAACATTATGACCATACTCAGAATTCAGAGATGAATTGTGAATGCATCAGAGGGCATGTAATACTGGATATGAAAAGAAATGAGAATACCTGAAAATAGGTAAAGCCAGTGAAGTCCTATTTCAACAGGGACTTTAAGGGATTCAAGGATCTGTTTATGCCCTTAAGGAGATAACAGTATCCAAATACCAAGCCGATTATGAAGAGCTGGGAGTACATGGACATCTAGTAATTAAAATCAAAATATAGGGTGGGAGTAGCCTACAAACATGTTGAAGGTCCTCTTTCTCTGCAAAGCAGACACAGGGGTCACACTCTGCCTTTGCTTCAAGATGCAGTGCCTTGTCATATTTTGGAGAAGAGAGCATCTTTTTTGTAATTACACACACTGAGTAGCTCACCTACCTGTCACCAGAATTACATTTGTTGTCTCTGGCTCCTCCTCCTTATTTGGCATAAAATATTTCCTACGATCAGTTTGCATGTTCTCTCATTTGTCATATCCATTGTTCCCCCTTTTTTTTTTTGAGTGTCTAACAGGATGAAGCTGAAGTGCTGCAGTGCTCTTGCAGTACAACTAATGAGTAATAATAGTGCTAGTAGTATCAGAAGAACTGGTCTGTTTAAAAATTTAGAAAGGAGCTGGTATAGCTGCCATTTTTCAGGGAAATGTTAATCATATTTTCTTCCTAGAAAAAGTAAGCAAAATAAGACAAAAAAAGTACTACAGACTAGTTAGTGCCCTTAGGACAGGGAGAATGTATCATCCCTTCTGTGAAAACATAGAGGAGACCAGAGTGCACAGAGGTGTTGAATGGCTATTAGATATTAGAGGCTGTCACACCAATGAACTGTTCTAGGCACCTCAATATCAAAAAGAGGTTATGAAAAATTCAGAAATGAAATGACAAACACCATTAGGCACTTAAAGATACACTTTTTCTGAAAAAAATCACAAAGCTAACCCCCCTCTCTTGTTTGATTTGTTACATTTTCTTTTGCAAAGGACTGTGTGGATCCAATTTAATAATGGTTTTCTCTTGAAAATTTTTCACTGAAGCAAGTTTAAGGCATCAGAGATCTATTTGCTTAACTATCTTAAGTGGCCATCTGAGAAGCAATGCAGAGATGCCCAGGTGAGCACTCAGTGAAAGCCATTGATTTAATAATACAACTTTATACAACTACTTTGCATATTAATGTTATCAGAGGCAAAGCAGAGGCTGACAAAACCTACTGCATGTATTCTGCTAGGTGGACAAAAAGCATTAATTTGAGGAACCAGGGTCTGTTCCCATCTGCTGAATATCTGTTCTCATCTGCACTTATCTGAAAGGCTTAATACATGGGATGAAGCATAATGGTTCCGTGTCAGCAAGACACAAGGCACGTGGAGGACCGGGAGGTCATTTGAGACAGCCAGCGTGGCTTCACCAAGGGCAAGTCCTGCCTGACCAACCTAGTGGGCTTCTATGACAGAGTGACTGCATCAGTGGACAAGGGAAGAGCTACAGATGTCATCTGTCTGAGTGTCTGTAAGGCCTTTGACAGGGTCCCCCACAACATCCTTGTCTCTAAATTGGAGAGACAGATTTGATGGATGGACTATTCAGTGGATAAGAAATTGGCTGGATGGTCACAGCCAGAGGGTAGTGGTCAATGGCTCAGCATCTGGATGGATGTCAGTGATGAGTGGTGTCCCTCAGGGGCCTGTACTGGGACCAGGACTGTTTAGTATCTTCATCAGCAACACAGCGGGTTCAGGTGCACCCTCAGCAAGTTTGCAGGCTGAGTGGTGTGGTTGACGTGCCTGAGGGATGGGATGGCATCCAGAGGGACCTGGACAAGCTTGAGAAGTGGGCCTGTATGAACTTCATGAAGTTCAAGAAGGCCAAGTGCAAGGACCCGCACCTGGGTCAGGGCAACCCCTAGTACCAATCCATATGGGCTGGGGGACAAAGGGATTGAGAGTAGCCCTGAGGAGAAGAACTTGGGGGTACTGGTAGATGAAAAGCCGGACGTGAGCTGGCAATGTGTGCTTGTTACCATACAATGTGTTACCATAATCCTGGGCTGCATCAAAAAAAGTGTGGCCAGTAGGTTAAGGGAGGTGATTCTGCTCTGGTGAGACCCCACCTGGACCGCTGCTCCCATTCAGCTCTGGAGCTCCCAGCACAGGAAAGACATGGACCTGTTGGAGCAGGTCCGGAGGAGGGCCATGAAGATGATAAGGGGGATGAAGCACCTCTCCTGTGAGGACAGGCTGAGTTGGGGTTGTTCACCCTGGAGAAGAGAAGGCTCCAGGGGGACCTTATAGCAGCCTGCCAGTACCTAAAGGGGGCTTATAAGAAAGATGGGGACAAACTTTTTAATAGGACCTGTAGCAATAGGACAAGGGGTAATGGCTTTAAACTAAAAGAGGGTAGATTTAGACCAGATATAAGGAATAAATGTTTTACAATGAGGGTGGTAAAACACTGGAACAAGCCTCCTGGAGAGGTGGTGGATGCTCCGTCCCTGGAAACATTCATGGTCAGGCTGGATGGGGCTTTGAGCAACCTGATCTAGTTGAAAAAGTCCCTGCTCCAAGGTGGTTGGACTAGATCACCTTTAAAGGTCCCTTCCAACCCAAACGTTCTATGATCTGGGGTACAGCATATGAACAGCTGAATCTGAAGAACCTCAGGTATAGTTTACAAGATATATCTTAAAGTATCAGCAAAAATTTTAACAGTGATAACGCCTATAGTGAAATGTTGGTTAAAGAGTTGGTATGCATTCATTGTTAGGGTAATTTTGAACTGAAATTGTCAAAGCATTCAGAAACATCCCTTAAGAGTCACTCTGGAATGACAAGGAAAAATTAGGCTTACTAGATGAGAAATGTAAGTGTTAGGCTTTTGTCATTTAATTTTTAATTTCTATACTGTAACAGATACAGATACTTCTGTTAAAATTTAATTCAGAAACCTGATATAGTTTTAAAACTCTTGAAGACAGAAAAAAATATTGAAGTCAGCTAAACGTAAACTTAGCAAAGACTGATTCATTAGGACTCACAAAAATAAAATTGTGGCAGATACATTTTAATTTCTATAAACCTATTTGAGAGCAACCCTGAAAACTATTTTTTACTCTGCCATTCAGAAAGCTTTGTATGTCTAGACTGATGGTGCTAACATCCCAGGTAGTAACTGTGGACAGTAATAGAAACGTTCAAACATAATGTCTTATCTTTGGTGTGGAATCTAATAACACAGCCAAAGAAATCAAATTTGCAAATCACTGCCTCTGAAAAGACTCTTTGCCGTAATTAATTTTCTACTCAACCTGTAGATAATCCATTGTTACTTTTCCAAATATAGGCAGGTGGACAGCAATTAGATAATTCTAAAATCCTTTCTGTTCCTTAATTTTAATTAAAGTATTTGGTACTTCATTTAATGAAGTAATTACGTTATTGAAAGATGGTATTAGCACAATGAGGTTTCTGTATTGTTAGCTTGTCAAATGGACATCCATCCTGTTATGGTACTGCACAAGTAATATCATTTCCACATGCAGTTTAAAAAGCAAAATGTCTTGCAGCTGACCTTTTACCACTTCCATTGAGTCTGGCTCTCCTCAGTGAGGAATTCTACTTTCAGCTTCAGTGAATTGGATGCTCTGGAAGCTCGATCTGATCAGACACTATTATGAAACACCAAATTTATGTGCTAAAATTGAGACAAAGGGCAAATGACAATGGAAGTAGAAATGCCACACTTGATGTACCAGATTCTCATTTTATTTCCATCAGTTATGTAATGTAGTGGAATTACTTCAGTTCAATTCTGCCATAAATAAACAATCACGATGTTATCGTGGTTAGAGAGGAAGTGCTATCTAGTGAACTGAAAAGAAGATTTATTTCATCTGTTCTAATGATAGCCACTTAATTTCCGTGTGATCTCAAGGAAGTGACTTAAGTCTTTGTCATTCTGTTTTCTTGTGATTTAAATAGGTCACACTAACACTTTGCTACCTTGGATCATTGTGACGATAATTAAAGTTTCTCAAGCACTTTGGTACCTCCAGGTAAAAAGAGTAAATACATGTAACTATGTAATTTTTCTAGGTTGGATTGAAAAGAGGAGTTGCAATTGTCAGAAGTTTATTTATAATTTTGATGGTTGGTATAATGAGCCCGTTACATCAAAGTCTGATAATGCAGCTGGTTATGTGAAATTTATGACTGAATATATAAATTAGAACTTAATGTCTTAAAAGGGATTGGATTAGTGTGGCTGATAAAGAGACTGATTAGTTTTTTTTTAATTGAATGGGAATGATAGGATAATTCCTCTAGGGTGTGGGAAATTCTGTATTATGGATTCATTATGATAAAATGTACACTTGAAGGATATGGAAGAAGCAGGTGGAAGGCACCACTTAATTTCTACTTTTCTGTCTTCTTAGTCTTTTCACTTTTCACAAATCAAAGAATCTAGGTAGTTTTTCAGTTTTACAGTTGAATGTTGTATTTTTTTTCTGTTACCAATAATATGAAAAATATCTTCTATACAAATCCCCTTTTTCCCTAGGACATATTCAGTGGTAGGGATCATGAGGAACAGGTCAAAGGGCTATTATAAATCCATATCAAATTACATTTACTGATATCTAACTTAAATGATCCTTGGTGCAGCTTAATCGTGTGACATCTCATCCTGTCCATCACAGGAATGCATAATAAGTTAGTCCTTTCCACATTTTGGCAATATTTTATATAAAAGCATACAAACATGCTCCCTTTTCTTTCATTGAGGCTAAGCAATCCTGATTCTTTCAACTTCTTATGGCAGGCCATATTTTCTGAATTTCTTACCATTGCTGTGCTGCTCTTTTTGAGTGATTCTGCTGAACTGACTCCTTTGGGGGTACTGCCTAGGGTTCCAGTATTTTTTCGAAACCAGTATGTATCTCAGGAGGGGGTAAAAGGGCTGCCAGTAACGTAAGAAAAATTATCTCGCAAGCCAAATTCTACTTTCAGCCACAGAATTACATTGATTAACATACCATAAATGAGAATATAATCATATAATGATATAATGAGAATATAATAAGACCCCAGGTGAAGCAAGCATAGCCTTTCTGTATCCTTAACAGTAGTTCAGTGCTGCTAGTAATAGTTCCAATAATTACGATTTGGGATAAAAAAAGCCCTACAGATTTAATTGATCCTTTTGTTAGCTTTTTGGGTTTTGTCCCTTGGAATGCTGCTTTCTCTTTAGCTCTAGGGATTAGAAATTTAATTTGGCTTCTGCTGAGGCCTGGAATTACTACATAATTACTGTATTCAAAGAATCTGGAACTACAAGAGAAGCACAAAATATCACAAAAATTATGATTAAATTTAGAGAATTGGTAACATTAGTTATTTTCCTAATGAATATCAACCTGACAACCATTATTTGGTTAAATAAGTCTGTTTATAATTGTTGGTAATATACAGAAACATTTTTAACTCAACTAAAAATAGCTTTCTCTCACAGTTTCAGACAGCAATAACTTCTTGTTTTTTTATTTCATCAGAATTTTTACCAGCTTTCCCACTTGCTC
Source organism: Microhierax caerulescens (assembly GCA_035590215.1). NCBI lineage: Eukaryota > Metazoa > Chordata > Aves > Falconiformes > Falconidae > Microhierax > Microhierax caerulescens. The sequence continues at coordinate 11,364,156 of JAVJGJ010000014.1, read as the reverse complement.
TCAGGCTACTGTGTTTCAAGTTGGAGTAGCAGATAGTTGAAAGATATATAAAATGCAGAAAATAAAATATAAAACATGAAGAATGTTTATTTCTGTATGTGGATTCCCCTGCATACATAGTTTCACACATCAGAAATATGTTTATAGCTTCTATAGGGTAGTTTTCCAGCTGTAGGAGATCTAAACCAATGAATGATGATTGAGATTGCTTTTTGTAGTATTTTCTATTTACTATTAATCTGTTTATGATTCAAAAGACTTGTTCCAAAGTCTATTAAAATAAGTGGCAGACTTCCACAGGCTTTGGATCCATCCTTAAATAACTTATAATATTGATGATATATTTTCAGTTGAAAGCATAAGGTTGGCATAGTATTTTTTGTTTCAGGCATCAGCTTTGCCCATATGAGAGAATTAGTTTGTCTAAGCCAGCTCAATTTTAATAGAAAAATTAAATTTGTGACTTATAGCTTCTCCAAGGCTGGAACATTTCTGTTGCTCAGCACTGGCCAAAACCTGTCTTAATTTATGATCTATGAATTCTTATTACAATACTGAGATTTTACTGTGTTTATGTCAAAGTAGAATTTGGTCCAATATCCTAATGTTTATTTACATGTGTTCTCAATGATCAGTTTCCATTCAGTTATGAAAATCCACGCATGCATTTTTTTAGAAAACAGTGATAATTTGCTAACAATTTGACAATAATTTTGCATTTAAATGCCTTCTAGGCTCTAAAGCAAAACTTTAGAAGATCAATAATTCTTATAGAGAGAGACTATAAAACCCTCTAACCTATGGAGCATTGTCCTCTGTTACAGAGTATTTGCCACAGAGGCAATAATCACAACTTCACAAATGTGTTTTTTTTTCAATATACAGAATACAAAAGCACATTTGAAGTTGGTGGAATTAGATGTCTGTAGGCTTTCTTGAAAATCCTGTTAAGTACCCTGGCTGCAATTTTGCACATCTAAAACCCCTGAAAACCTTGCAGCATGGCATCAAACAAATATAAAATACTCTAGTGAGCTGTGAGCTGTCTACTGAGATGTACAGTAACATCTGCTAGTGCAAGGTGTCTAGTTCACAGATTGCTGGAAAAGCAAATTCTGCATCTGTGAAAAATTAATTCTGAAAACTGGGATGAGAAGTTAATACCCTAGAAATTTTAATGGAGCCCAAATTCCTCAATATTTAGCTGCAGATATATACTCCAGGGATCTAGAGGTTCCTGTTTCACAATATCCTCCTTGGCAGCCTGTAAAAGAGTCCGAGAGCTTTGGAGCTGGAGCTCCAACAAGCTTTCTTGATCGGGACAGGATGAAGCTCTTAAGAACCTGAATGTAGAGGTAACTACTCAATTGCATGCTCTTTCATTAGTGAGTCAACAATTTTGTGAAGAAACAGTGAATTTAGCTGTCATGTTTAATCCTCTATAGTCCCAGAACTCAAAAGCTGAGGAACATGAAGTTTTTTCAGGTCTCTTGGTGGCTGCTGAGGAAGCAGGCAAGCTTAGCAACCAAGCAAGTAACCATCAAAAAAGTAATGTGAACGAAAGACTCCAGTACAACAACTTGTTACAGGAAATTTCTGACCAGATCAGGTGTCATTTACAGATTCTTGGTATGAATAAAAACACAATCAAAACCAATCAGCCTGTACTGATCTATAAAATTATTAGGCACTAGAAATTCAGTTGTTCCAATATGGTCATGAAAGAGAAGAATGAGTACGCAGAAATACATTTCTGGTCCACCTAATTTTCTGTCGAAGGTATTATACTTCTGTGATAATGAAGAAAACCACGTTAGGCTGCTCTCCAAGCACCCAGTGTGGTAATTCTCAAAGCTGAAATGGAAGAATAGGAAAACCCAAGACTCTCCCAAATAAATTTTTCAAGGTGTTTGGTAATATTTCAGGCTACTTGAATTATTTTCATGGTGTTCAAACAGTCTGTAATTGAAATTGTTTGCAGTTATGTTTAAACACTTTGAAAAGACCTCCTGTCAATAAGAGTTTCTTCGTAATATATGATAGTGCAATCAACTAGTAGATGGAAGCTAGGGCAAGGAGCTTGCAGAAAAGATTATTGTGAAAAAGAGGAAGTAATAATTTAATCTGAGCAAGCCATGCTAGTTCCTAACCCTAATGTTTAGAAAAGCCTTGGGGTTGATCTACTTTTATGTGATTCAGTTTTGGCACATACTACAAAAAATGCCTCCCACACTTACTTTAGAGCTAGTTATCTTTGACATCTATTTTTTAACATGAGATGAATTGCCCTTCTTTGTCTATAGGACCACAAAAGATGTACATGTTTATATTAGATTGGTAAGGTTAGGTGAAATTCATCCTGTCTTCAAGAAAGAGCTACTTAAAAACAAGATTGCAGTTGTTTTTTATTCACCAAGTTATGAATATATTTCATTACTGGTTCCTGAACAAGTAGTAGATCTTCTTTCTCTAAGCTGCATGTATATATGTGTATATATATACACACACAACCAACTCCTTTAAAATCATCTTTAAATTGAGTTGCAAACAACAAATAATTAGATAGGTTCTTTCCTTGTTTGTACCCTAAAGCTGTGTATTGTTCTTCATTTCTCCAATGTGGACAAATGTTTTAAATGAACCTTATGTCATATATGACAAGTTAAACCAGCAGATGTTAAGCATAGCTCCGGTTACCAAAGAAACATGCAGATGTTGGTGAATAACCGGTTTCTAGGTGTGTTTCTCAAAAGAACTGTCCATCAGAGAGCTTTGATATTCTCAGGAAATGATGTCTGAAGTTTATGACACTGCTACATTTCCATCTGTTCCCAAAACTGATGGTGGCATGTGTGTCTATCCATGTGCCATTTCGTAACAAGCTGAAGTTTAGAACTATAAATCATTCTGTTGCTGCAGCAGTGACAGGTGCAGGATAACAGATGTGGTCTCCAATATATTAAGAGAATGCCATGATTTATTTGCTTTAAGGCAGGCTGGGGTTAGCAATCTGCTTGAAACTAGATAACCATATGGTGCATGGCTGCTAGAGGAGAATATTTGCCTGTAATAATGTAGTGTATTAAAATGCAAGCTCCAATATTTAGCCTTGGAAAGCGTCTCTTGACACCTGTGTCAGCTCCTTGAGATGCTTGAGGGCTACGTTATGTGAGTTGAAGTGCAGAATGTCACTAATCTTGTGACAGCAAGCTTGGCAACTGGGTGCAAGTGTCCAATACAATGAAGTGTTTAAACATGCAGATTCTCCCACTGGCCTCTAACTTAGGCATGTACTTAACAACCTAACAGAATGCAGATCTGCAGAAAGTAGTTTTCTGGTGAAACATTAATTGTTGTTGTACTTCTCAGTTGTTAGTAAAGATGATGATGCTGAACATATGGGCAAAGGCAGGACAGCTCTGTGATTAAGAATATAGAAATAAAAATTACCAGAGCTGAGGTGCACACACAAACATCAGAGGGATTGATGAGTTCAGGTCAGGGAGAGTGCCATCTCCACTACAGATTTCTCACTAAAGAGACCTGAGAATACACAAAGCTATTGATCTAATAGCAGTACTTCCAACACAGGTCTCAAATCAGGGAAAGCATGAAAATGCAGTGATGGTATTTAAGGATGGTTAAAATTGTTATTTATATAACTACAGGCCCATTATCCTGATCTCAAAGGTATGAGAAATTTAAGAATGTGCTGGCAGGGAACAGGCAGGGTTGGTGGTTTTGGGGGGAGCTGGATAGGGTGGGGGATGCCTCAGGCAAGGCTGGTCAAGGCAATTAAGGCCTATTAGTGCCCTCAGGGCCCTGACACTTATTTTGATGGAAAAGAAACCGGAGACAGTGAAAAAATGGAGAATGAGATAAATTGCAGCCTGGGTTTGCTGAATGCGAATCACATTTGAATAGCCTGACATCCTTCTTTGCTAACTCATTTTCTAGACAAAAGAAATGCCATCGATGTCATCTGTCTGGCCTACCATGCCATATGGGAAATTGGAGAAGATGCAAATTAGTGGAAGAAATTTCAGGTGGATAAGGAATTAGAAGAGAGACAATGGCAGGTGCTTTTGTAGGGGAATGTACTGTGTGGAGGGAAGTCAGGAGTATATATGTTCCTCAAGGAGTAGCCTAGTGACTGATTTCTTAAACATTTTCACATCACTTCAGGATTAAATGTGGAAACATGCTGACAAAACTTGCTTATGACATTGTGTTATGGGGAAGTGATTAATATAGAAGAGGATCAGGCTATCACACAATAAATAAATACATGATCTTTAGATTCAAAGTACTGGGAATGGGGAAAAAATTCCACAGCATGAAATGTCAAATAATGAACTTAAGGAACAGTAGAAAAGATTTCTGCAGTCACCCAAGAGAATGGCTCTTGAAAACAACTAAGAAGGATTTCAGCAGACTACTTTTCACAAAAAGATTATGAGCAACCAAAGAAATTCAACTACAAAACTGTACATATAATGCTAGGACACTAGTTACAGTATGCTTAGTAGATAAGCAGATACCAGATAAAGGTGCCATTGTGCAGGGTAGTATCCTAACACTGGATGGACTGCTCTTCAAGGAATCTTGTCTCTCTCCCTCTCGGCTACAGCAGGAAGTTAGATGTCTGAATTAGACTCCTGAATTAGGGTGAAATAAGTCACGCTTCCAATAACCAGCTGGGAATCAGGAATTGTTTCATTTGCACTGATTATATAAAAGAACAATAGCAGAACCTGACGGGGCACCTCTCCATGTATCTTCCAGCCTCTTCCCTCCTTTGCTGTCACCAAGTTCATAGATATGGTGAAATGAAATAAGCTGGCCTCACAATGGTCTAATTTTAGGACCTATTTGTTCATGAAGATTTAACTGTCAATAAACAATCTGGATCTAACAACAAAAAAAAAAATCTAAATCCCTTCCATCTTTAGAGTCAAAGTACTTCGCAGACAACAGTAAGAACCTGGTATCGATGCTCTCTTCACCACAGATAAAGAAACTAAGGCACAGAGGTGGAATAAAACTTGCCAAAAGCCACAGAAAAGGGAGTCACATGGAATAGAGTCCAGCAGTCTTGCATCTTAGTACGCTGCCTTGTCTGCTGGTGCGTGCTGCCTCCCACAAATGGGCAATAAAATGCTTTGCAGAGATGACAGAGTAATGAGAGTTACTCGTGACATGGTAACTATCCAGTAGGTATTCTTCCAGGCTGTTAGAAGAAAGCAAGAGAGGCAGAGGGCAGTTTTTTGAAAGAAGTAATGTTTGACTCAGAGAGAAAGATACAGCATTTTGTGGATGAAAGTTTTTAAATGCAAAAAGAACAGACAAGAAGCAGCGAGACCTTTTAGGCTTGTTAGGCATTAATTCAGAGGAAATCATTACAAACCTAAAAGTGGAAACCCTAGGCACCAGCAATAAATCACTGAAGTGACCAATTACTCAGCTGTTTTACCCAGCAACATCCACATGGAAGTTTTACAGAAAGTGTCTGGATATGACTGATGATATAAGGAACCGAGAGACATCAGCTCTTGAGGGAATGTCGTTTTGAAGGAAAGCCTAAAACCCCCACAAATTTAAGAAAGGGGAAAAGGGAAAGGGAAAAGGAAATGTGAAAGGAAAAAAGGAAGGAGAAAAGGAATATGAGAAAAGAAAAAGGGAAATGGAAAGAGAAAAGGGAATTTTCCACGGCAGCTAGCTGAGAGGGGAAGCAGTGGCAGTGGTAGTACTGGTGGTGGGCATTCCCAGTCTTCCTCTCCAGTGCAGCTGGTGAACCCTCCCAGATATTCTTCCTACAGTAACTAAATGATTTCACGCTGGTGCACTCCACCTCTTTTATTAGTCACCCTTACCCATTACGCCAATCATACTGCTCAGAGCATGTTTTGATCGCACATGCTTTGCCCATGCTAATTGACGCCTCAGCTTTTTGCAAATGTATTACTGGGCAGTGCTTGCTGGCTACCTAAACCACTGCTATCTCCTGTTGGCAGCTACTAGGCACTACATGTTCCCTAACAAGGTTATACACTAAAAGCTACAAAACAACTGGTGAAGAAAGAGAGAAAGCCAAAAAGGATGGTTCACGCAGTGGTAGTAATTGCTTCTTGTGAGAAATCCAACACAACAGCCGTGGCTGTGGTCCAGAACTGGGAATGCAAAGCTGGGAGCGTGACAGCATTTTGGATAGCGATACAATACAAAACTCTGCCTCAGCACCCTCGAGGTATGAAGGTGCACAGATGCACAGAAAAATGACAGACAGACTGCAGTGTTGTGAGGGAAAAGCAGCAGAGGTGCAAAGGGAAAGTCCTTGGAATCACACAAGGTGTGAGTCCTCTGATCAGGGCTGCAGAAGAGCAATAAACTCCCTCTGTCTCTCCAGGAAGGCAGGTGATTTCTGAAGTCAGAAAGAGACCTGGGGTGCTTTCCTTAATGCTGATGCCTGAGCATCGAGAGGTGACTTCCCAACAACCTCCCCTCTCTCTGCCTGTCACCCTTCCCATCCACCTTGGCTTTTGGAAAGCCATTCCTTCTCCTACATCCCCCCTAAGAGGCACTCCCATTTTGCTTATTACTTCATGGAAGATCTTTTCAGGTTAGTATGTGCTCAAAACTTCATGACTAAAGAAACTGTTTAATTTGAAGATGCCCTTGCCTTCTTCTGTGTCTTGTGATGGGAGCAAAACCAGGACTTGCATTCTGCAGTCACTGTTGCTATGTCCTGACAGAGCTGTGAGAGCTATGGGATTTATAAGATACCCATAGTTTGGAGAGAAGGATTTGGTAAAAATAAAAGAACAAGGTCCTAGAAATATTTCCACTTTTATCATGTGTTGGTAGTAGCATAGCTGCAATTCTGCGCACATACCCCAAATGCACAGCTTCCAAGCAGGTCATCCAGAGGGTAGCAACAACTCACAAAGTCTCTGGCATATGATTACAAACTCTTTTAAGATGTGCAAGTGGGCAGATAGAGAAGAACATTGTCCTTTTAATACTTCAGGAAACATAAAGAAGATCATGGTATGAATGACAAGCAGTTGGCTTTGCACGGGTGTCGTCTGGTATTCATAGATTCACAGAGTTTAAGGCCAGAAAGAAGTCTTAAATCATTTTTATTGACTCGCTGCCTGTTAGAGGTTAATACGTTTCACCCAGAGAAGTGAGCGATTTCTTCTTTCAGGCTACAATGAATGCCATTGAAATACCTTTGCCCACTATAGTTTCAGGTGCTGCTAAAGCTATTTTTCTTTCACCAAGTTTCTCAGAGATCCTTCTGTTTGTAATTCCTACAGGAAACTAAAAGCAATAGTGAAATGTGTTTGACCTTTTGATCCTTTGGTCAGCTAGGCTTTTTTTCAGCTCTCACAAATGTTCCATCTTCTCTTGTTAGGACATTTTTTTAAATACAAATTTCTCCCATTGCACTAACACAGTGTTCATTAAATTTCCATTATTGTTTTTAATTAGACCACAGAAACGTGTTACTGGCTCTGACTTCGCATACCATGGGATTCTACATAACATTTGAATCTCAGTGGCATCCCATTAGCCATTATCATTTTGGCTTGGCTTAATTGTGGTCAGCTTCAGGGACAGAATAGAAAAGTGATCATCAAATATTCTTCTGTCTCCAGTCAAGCTGAGTAATGAGGGACTCCTTTGCTGTCCATTTATTTTACAGTTACTGCTGACCCCAAATGGCTCTTTCATTGCTGCATAGCGATGCACAAAGTGCCTGGCGTTGGAAAGAGTCCAGTTTCCCTGAAATAATAATGGGCAGCAGAGAATTAGCATTCACTGTCTTTTCTCTAAGTCATCTTCTTTTCTTTCAATGTCTCTGCTAATGACTGTCATCCTCTTGTGTTTTTGTGCCATGTGAACCTGGATTTTTCCTGTCTTGCAGTGTTCTCACAATCATCACATTAGTAAGATTATCTGCTGTTAGCACAAGGACATTTTTTAGGGTGCAGCTTTGTCTCCTAGGAGAACATAAATTCCTATATACACCTAGATGCACTTTCGTTACACAAGATTTTGATATTACTTACATAGGCCTGTGTACAGGAAAATGTATAAAACAAGCATGATTCAGTTAGAGCACTATGATCTGGATGGGATAAAACTAAATGAGTAAAAACTGGTTGCATGATAGGGCTTGAAGGGCCACGTTTAATGGGTCACACTCTACCCTTGGAGGCCATTTACAAGTGCAGTGCTGCGTGGGTCTGTCCTGGGACCTGTCCCATTTAGCATCTTTACCAACAATCTGAAGGAGGTGACAGAGGGTGCCCTCTGGCCAAATGCACAGGGGCCACCAAACTGGGGGGAAATGGCAAAGGAAAACATTTTTAAAGATAAATATGGTGCAGGAGAACATAATTGAGGTTCTTCTGAAACTCAGAAATGCCCCCAATAAGAGGGACACAGGCAAAGGGAAAGTTACAATGGGAGAGGTAGGGGGTGTGAGTGTGTGTACAAGTGCGTGTATGTGTGTGCATGTCTGTTTGTATATGTATGTACACATATGAGCAAAGCTTAGAGGGATTCATCAGCCCTACTGTTGTACTTGGGAGCTACCTGGTGCAATTTCAAAAAGCAACCAGCAATTTCAATGCCCGATATGCTTACTGAGATTCAAATCTCCGAAGTATTTCTTAGTACCTTAAAAAAAAGGTACTTTCAGAACTGTGCAACTTACTGTATGCAAAGACCTACTGCATATTTTAGATCAATTAAGGAGTGAATGCTCTATCATTTACTGATCTGAGATCTCTCTGATATATATGTTGCCCAGTCAGAAGTAACTGAATGTTATTAAAATTGCAAAACTAGCACAAAAAAATGAAACACAGCACAATCTTACATCAGACTTCTTGTCCACCTGCATTATTACATAGTTTTTAATTATCACATGCATTATCACATACTTTTTCTTTGTCTGCAGCACCTCTTTCATCATAAGCTTTTCCTTGATTTAGTGAATGACCTCCATTCCTTATAGCTGTAAAAGTTTAAAAACCCTCTCTGAAGACAAAAATTACTAATTCCCTTTTGAGGTTTTCCATGTGGCTTTTTATACTGCTTCATTCATCCAGTCATTTCAGAATACCCAGGCATGTATTTACTGTCACAGAATTCTTTAGGATGGAGGGGAGTTATTCTGATTTTACAGAATGAGAATTGAGGTACAGAGATGAAACAAGGGACCTTCATTCACGTGGTGAAACAAGGGACCCTGGTGGGACTTTCTGAACACCCACCTGGAAGTCACTGCTGTATCAGTGTGGCCCTCCAGAGTCGCTACCAGCATCGGCTTCCCAGTTGCTGCTCCAACACCTGACATTTTAAACCTCTTCTTCAGGATGAAAGCAAACCCCAACTTTACTGAGGATGTCCAGGCTATGTGGCTGGCACTGCGTGGGAGCACTAGGGCAGAGGCAAGGGTAGACTAAAGCAGTGCAGGGCAGTGGTGGGCTTCCTTCATCCTGAGCCCACCATTTCTCTTGGCTGCCCCCTTCCTTGGCACCTTCCTTACTTACCTTGGCCACCTCTCTTCTCCACACCTCCCTGCCTCTCACTATTCCTCTAACAGTAGTGTCCTTCTGTGGCATAAATGCTTATGGCTGCATGACATTCCCCACTGTTTTTCTCCAGCCTGATTTTTCTTCCTCATTTCCCCTCCCTTCATGCAGTAGCATGCACTGAGTTGAAGAACTACGCCCAAGTACTTCAGCAGTGTGTTTTGTGTCTCATCGGGCACATTTCCAAGTGTTTTGTAGCTGCAATTGGGGTCACAAATTTAAGTGAGCTTAGTAGCTCTCAATATGATACTTCAGGCCTAGATTAATATTTAATTAACGCAGTCCTTTAGCAATGAGTCATTGCATAATGTTTCTTTTGCAACCTTACCTTGCTTTTTGGTGTGTAATTCATGTAATCTTTTGTGAACTGTGCTACCCCCTTTACCATCATGGACAAAAATCTCCCAGGTACAGTATTGCACCAATCCAGTAAAAAAATCCGCAGCTGTTGACAGAGAAAATAATATTTTGACAACATTGAATATTTGCAGGTTTTAGTGCAGCTGGGAATCAGAAGAAGGTACCAACTGTACTTTTGTACCTCTCAGACTTCTAGCAAGTGATCCATGAACTGAGGCTTGAGAACATCTTTCACTTTTACACTTATACTTACTATAGCATTACCAGTTTTTTCTTTGGGAAGACAATAAGCTTCTGAAAGCAGCAAAAAAAATTACGCTTCTGAGTAATAATCAATGAAAAAGCTGTTACAGGTGTTACAAAACCAGGACTTTTTCTTCCTTAGCCCAGCTTTTCTTGCAGTGATCCATGCACTGGCTCTTTGACTCCACTGCCAGTGATTTCCACATGGTGCTTATGTAGTACAAAGCAGCGTTTCAAGTACTTTTTCAAGGCTACATATTCAAGTGAGACCAACAACTGTCATCATGATGCTTAAGAATCCAACTAAAGGACTGAGACGTCAAAAAAAAGTTTAACCAGTTTAATTTTCTCCCTGCTCATTTTAGAAGAGAAAGCAGAATAACGCTGCTGGCCCATTCTGCAAAGGATGTCATGAAATCAGCATTGAGTGGGCAGAGCTGGAGTTGAGGAGCAGCTTCATCCCCATGCTGTGCTAAATGTTTAGGCAGAGTGAAGGGAAATATAAAGTATTGGTGTTTGATGGGCTTAAAGCCATTGAAGTCTAAGTGGAGTTATGTTGGTTTTTCCCCCACTCCGCTCCGCTTCTCTGCTTTAAGATCTTAGCAAGTTGCCTACTGCTTATTTATTGACACTGGTGTTTTCAACAGATCTGAATCCCTATATAAGACAAGAAGAAATAAAGTAGACTAGTATGGTACAATAAACAGTTTCATAGGACAAGCTATCATAAGCTTACCAATATGAAAATAAAACAGATAATATCTGGGCTGTTAAAGCCTCTCAGAAGGGCAGCTGTTCACTTTTCGGTAGAGCATTGCAGACATCAAATGTGACATTTTTAATAGGGCCTGTACCATTGAAACACAGCTGTGCTCAACAGGCAGAGCGGTCAAGCTGGGTTCTTTCATTCTGTTTCTTTGCGTTATTTGAACTAACACGCTTCAGAACAGATGAGTGGGTCAGATCAAGGGTCTGTCTAGCTCAGTATCCTTCCTCAGAAAATTTCCAGAAGTACATCTGCAGGGAGCAGAGAAAGCACACGTTTGTCAAAATACTATTCTAGCCTTCAACAGTTTGCAGCTTGGGGACTTCCTGAGCCAGCGGTAACATCTGTGTTTTTAGACATCATCTAAAGTTTATTTTCCATAAATTTATCCCTCTAGCCTATGTAAACTTTTTAGTTTCTAGAATACTCTGTACAAAGGAATTCTGCAGTGAAAGTGTTTTCATTCATCAAATGCTACCTATGTTTGATAATTCTTAGCTTCTGTATGGGAGAAGCAGATAACAACTGAATCCTGTTCACTATCTCCATTTTACTCATCATTTTGCTGATACTGCTATCAACCACCCTTTTTCGCAGAATGAAAAGTAAGATGAGGCAGATCCAGTAGGTAGATATGGACCGTTTTCTTTTCTGAGAATTAGTAACTTTGCCAAAATGGGACATTTCAGTTAAGCAAACTGTGAGGTCATGTTGAATCTGATAAATAGTTAAAGCTGCAATAGAGGAGGACAAGTTGTGGAAATGTCAAAACATTTCATTTTGACATTTTCAAAATGAAATATCCTGTATTGCTGAAGTGTTTGTTTTGACATTCTCTACCTGAAACCAAAGTTCTGAACTCTTAAATGGCATCTAGAAAAGACCTCTTTCTAAACAAGAAAACGGAGTGCAAGGCCTACAAAAAGACCAGGTGATCAAAAAGACAACCAAATTAAACATTTAATTTAAGACTGAATAAGATATTTCCACTTAAAACCCTTCATCCCAGTTTGCTTTGTAGAAACATTTGAATAGAATTATTGTATTTTGATTCAGACCAAATTACTACTGTGATTTTTCAGTATGGCTGTGGAACAGAGACATCTATCATGTTCCCAGCCCTATTTACAGGGCTCTGAGTGGCCTTCTCTTTTTCCCAATATTTTTGGTCCTTATTTTCAATTACCGTTCTTTTACTTGGTCATGCGTATTTGTGCAATGCAAGGCAAGCACATGCTGATTTGATACTACTAATGCTGAAAGATCTGGTAAGCCTTTGGCTTGTTGAACCTTTCAAACCAAAAGTTAGCAAGAAATATAGCTGCTCCATATAAATAGATCAGGACAGACATGCCAAGGAAAGGAGAAAATAATTAGTGAATAAACTGAAAGACAAAACTGACAAAAAAACCCAAACTACCTCATGTGAAAGAATTTAGATAAGAAATTATACAATTTTTAACTATCTGAGAAGCTAATGTATGGACAGTAAAGGGAATAAATAGAAAAGAATATGTTTAGGATGGAACCGGATCAGTTTCTGAAAGACTTACATGATACATTAGCCTGGGATAAAAAGCAGAAATCTGTCACTGTTTTGTGCCTTACACACATTTTACGGAAGTGTGAGGGTCCAGTTCTCCCTTTTTCTACAAATGCAGCATTAAATGTGACAACAGATCACAGCACTACCGCCACACATCATACCAACTGTCATGGATGAATATTTTGCTAAAATATATCTGTATACTGGACTGAATCCTTGATGACTGAATCCTGGGTAAGCATAAACCAGAAAAGCTGGTATATAGTAGTTTAATTCCTAAAAAGGTTGAGCTTTGCAGTATCAATGAATTATATACACTAAACTGAAAAAAAACTGCCTTTCAGTGGGCAATGTTAATCCTAAACTTTTGGAATTGTAGTTTGTTCTGCAGGTGTGGTTTCCATAAATTGGCTTGGGGGAAAAAAAAACCCTAGAAACTGCCTTTGCCTCCCAGGAGAAACCTGCTGTCAGAGAGATGGGCTGTCCTCCAGAATTACGGTTGTGAGAGATAACACCTGAACTGATCTAACATTTTAGGGTGCTTGAATGGTCACAGGTGGTGGTAGTGTGATTTGTGCTGGACAGTTGGCCCCCCTTGAGCCTGGTGTCAAAAGGGAAATGGGATCTCTCCTGCATGAGGAGTTAACGATCCGCTGTTTGCTGCTCTCCTTGCACTCATCGGATCATGTCTAGAAAAGATTCCTACACCATTTTCAGTCCTTGAAAACACGTCCCATCCTCAGTAGTGGCTAAACGCAATACATACCAGCACCAAAATTCTACAAGGCAGAAATTATTTTACTGTTTTGTTCTTTGGCATATTTTCATCTGTGAAGTGAATGTAACTAACACAGGAGCCAGCCAGGCAAGTCTCCACATGCTGTGAATGGTACAGAGAAGTCATCCTCTGCACCAAAAACCTGATGTACGAGAAACGTGTTCCCAGAGGAAGAGGAAGCAAAGGGGAGCACATCATTCTGCTGGTCCCAGTGCTTGTGCACTCAGCTGCACTCAGCTTCGACAGCGGCGATGGGAAGGCACCACTGGAACCAGCCCGTACTTGTGCTGTTTGCTCAGGTTGGTGGGAAATGTGAATTTAATTCCTCCCAGACTGAGACCTGCCCATCACTGTGGTCTGACCCCTGGGCTGTGGCTGACCCTGGTCCCTGTCCCTTTCCCTGCACTGCTTTTTTGGCTTGGCACTGTGGGACATCACCATGTCGGGACAGGCACTACGCTGGCCCTCGCTGTCACCCTCAGCCCCCATCTCTCCTGCCTTTGTCCCCCCACTGCCTGACACGCTGGAGGGACATCTCAACCCATACATGGTTTTATATATATATACATCTGTGTATAAGAAGTGACCCTGCTGACTCAAACACTTTGCTGAGGGTGAGTGATGCTCATTTCTCAGAAGAGATGTGCATGCCTCCTCACCGGCTGCCCTAGGGCACAGCTCTCAGGGCGACATTTGCGAGGAGGCGGCTTTGCCATCCGCGACTAAGAGCAGCTGCGGGCTGTGGCGGGACGTCCGTACTCGTGGCCTCTGGGCGACACCTGAGGCATAAATACACCGGCACCCCCGGCTCTACGAGACGGGTCCTTCGTCTTTGTGCTGGTTTCCACTTGATGGCAGCAGAGCCCACAGCACCGGGGCTCTGTTACTGGGACGGCAGGCAAGGAGGGCAGGGGCTGGGGGGGGGGGTCAATGCAGTTTGGACTGGGACCAGCTCCGACGAGCACTTGGAGTGTCCTCCTTCCCGCTGCCAAGCTGAGAGGCACTCGTACGGTGTCTGCTGGGGATGAGATCTGCACCCCGAAACGGTGTACGAGACCAGATTTACCCTCGTCGCAGGCCACGCTCTTACAACAATGCAGCAGCTTGGGAAAATACTTCAGATTTCAGGTTGGGTTTGTCTGCCCTCGCTGCAGATGGTTTGTGCTGAATTTCTGCCCGCTGTGCAAACAGAGAGCAGCCAGAAGTTTATCATTTCTGAGGCTGAGCCAAGTTTCTGGCATCAACGTCACGATTGTTTTCAGGCAAGTGTCCACAGACGAAACTAAATGAGAAGAATTTCAGAGAATAAACAGAGAAGCACAGAAAGGACATATAGTTACAGAAAAAATATTCTTTGCAAGACAATCAGCTGCTCTGCAGGCAAGTCAGTGTTTTAATTACGTTTATATTTGCAGATGTTTCCTAAGAGCCTAGTTTTTGGGGGAAAGCATCACTTGGTGTAAACTAGAGGAGCTTGAACTTTTCTCAGCTCTGTCTCCAGCTCAGGAGCCACATGTCACCTGCTGGCTGCGTCATTTGCTGTGGCGTTGGTTAAACTCTTCTGGCATATTGTAAGGTCTGGAATGGAGGCTGCTCTTCTCATTCTTGTCTTTGTTCCAAGGTTACGTTAACAGAAATGCCGTATGTATTTTTCAAATAACATCAGACACAAGTATAAAAATGAGACTTCAACATTATTCTCACCTTCTTGGAAATGTTTGCATTGCTGTTTAATTGCTCACCATTTTCCTGCCAGGATAACTAATATTTTTTTAAGAAGACTGGCTTATTCCTCATTGTAAAGGTATGTGCTCTGTAAATTGAAGGAAAAAGTCAAAATGCCAACTGCATTGGACACCTCTGTTTCATGGATTCTGGTGGAGTCACAGCTGGCATGTTCAGTCTGATGCTTGGAAAGCAGGGCAGAAAATTTTTAATGGAGAAAAACAGAAGTTCCTAGAAAGTCCATCTACCACTTCCCCTGACAAGTCAATTTTTGAAAATGTTTGCTCATTGTGAAGCTAGATACAATATGCCACTTCTCCATCTTGTGTCCCGTCAAAAGCACATAAACCCTAGAAAAAGAAAGCCAGAATAAAAAGATCTTTCTTACAAAAATTCAAGAGGTAAACAGATGGGCATATAATCCCTTGTCCAGTCTTACCTCTATTTATTGCAGGTCTTTGGACTGGAAATCTGGTGTTCCATGTACTGTAAGGGCCACAGAAGGAGTTAGAAGGAATAGCAGTGATATTCAAGACTGTGAGTTACTTACTTTCAGGTGCTTCATCGGTTTCTCATGAGAAAATCTCAGGGAAATGAAGTGAGACCCTATGTACGTCTCACTCCAGCTTCTCCTTTTGTTTGGGTTTCTTCCTGCATCAGGTTCTCCACAGAGACTTCGAGAGCTTATGGGATGTAGGGTGGGATAATAGTAAAGCGAGCTGGCCAGAGGCACTGGACTGAGGCACAGAGAATGATGCTCACTTTCTTTCTCCAAAAAAAAATATTATTTTTTTTTTAAATTACTGCTTCCAAAGATATTTCCCTACTTTTTTTTTTTTTTTTTAAATTTACTGGCTGAAGCATATATTTGTGGTTTAGTAACTTCTGTGCTCTACATCTATCTGTTGCACTAGTCAGTATTAACTCTGAACGGCTTATTCAGTGCTTTGAGACAGGGTTATAAATAGTGATGTCTATGAGAAAAAAATCTGTCCATCATCTACACTGATACACATTGGTTTTTGGCCTAAAATTATTCTATGATTACGGTGCATGACACATTTTTAAAACTCCATGAATTGTGATTTATCTTCCTCTTTGGGGAATGTGGGAAATACATTACAAGCCTCTGACACAGCTCACAGCCAGGAATGTCAAAGTTTTAAACTTGCCTAGGTCTTTAGATTCTGTTCATGGAGGCATTATTAAAGGGTTAATATATTATTAATCATTACAAATATATTACAGTTGTAAATCAAGCACAGGCTCATCAAAAGTGTTTATAACCTGTGGTCACAGACAAGCTGTTCACCTGCTGGAGTCACAACAAAAAAATCCATATTGGCTGAAATAAACATTTATTAGGACATATATTACAAACTAGGACATATATTACACATTTACAGCCCTCCTTTGAAGGCAACTTTGACTGAGATTTAGCTTTTGAAGTCTGAACTTTCTTGGTAACAATTTCTGTTAAACTTTTTATAAGGCAACACTCAGTGTCAGTACTAGATCCCAGAACGTGGTAGTCATCAAGCGGTTGTGTTGGTTGTACAGCAACTGAGTTTTCTAGCAAACACACAGTAATACTGCCCGTGAGACAAGATCAGATCTAAAGGAAAGTTGGTGGCATGTTCCAAAGTGTAACAACTGAAAAAGGACTTTTTTTCTCCTTTGCTCACCTATTGCCAGATTGGTTTGTATGTATAAATTATTATCTAATGCTGCTGACTAGACGAAAGTCTTGCTCTCACCTGAATATTTATTGCTTCTTGGTGAATATCAATCTACTGTTGTATGTTTAATTATGCATTAAGGCATTTAGTGTTTTCATAGGTATCACTTGATTGTTATTCAAATCAAAAGAATGTTACACTAAATTGTTCTTTTGTCTTTTAGTATAGTCCGCTTTGAAGCATAATTATTACTCCTTAAATTACATTGTAATCTTTAATATAATTAGACCCTTCCATATCTTCATTTAAGCATCTATTTGATCTTTGATATAATTTATAGGGTAACACCCACTAGCAGGGACAGATTTCAATTACTCTTTACTCAAAAAGGCTTGAAATTGCGGTGTGAATTGGGAAGTGATCTGCAAAGGTATTTAGGTTAGATGCTACTTTTCTAATAGGTAAAGAAATTTAGTATTAAAACCCAAGCAAACAGCTTTTTTCCACATTACATGCTCAGGTCTTTTGAACCCCATATGGTTCTGTATGTTCTTGATATTTGTGAAAACATATCAAGAAGGTTGGAGAGGTTTTTTTAAATACAGCAGAGAAATAAAGGAGTTTAGGAACTGGGCAAGACTTTTCTGGAGTTGCTCCAGGTTCTCATGGTACAGAAAGCCATCATACATCACCCTTTTCGTTACCAGCAGTAATGGTTTTCCTTCCCTTCCCTTATTAGTCCTCTGAAGCTTCTTCCAACCTCAGTCAGAGTTCAAAAACATTCTTCCAATCTGAAGACTAAAACTTATTCATAACCAGTTACAGCTCCATGTTGTTTCTTTAGCTGAAGTATTTCTTCTGCTTGCTGTTGATCTGCTAAGCCAGCTGTGTCTCAGGTCTTGTTTTATGAAGCTGAGCATTCCCGGCTCTGAGCTCTCCTCCTGAACCAGGTTTTCTCTTCCTCTCACTGAAATAATCACCCTTCAAAGCACCTGTTTCAGCTGAATTTATCCTCCTTGGCCTGGGGTGGGTGGGAGCTGCACACAGGGTTTTAGATCAGGGCTCACTGTGATTTCTGCAGTGTCGTTAACACCTTTCCTTGCTGCCCACTTCACCCAAGGCTAAAGCTGAACAACACGGGAGAGCAAAACCTGACAAGCTGTTTGCCTGTGACAAGGCAAAGGCAAGGACTCTTGACAGGAGCTTTTTCATCAATCCACATGATACGGATGTGGGTTCCTGCAGACAGGACTAATTCTGCTCACAGGCACCCCTTCCTAATGATGTCATTCTTTTGGAGATAGATTTTTCCACCTTGTTTTCTGAAGCAAATAATGCCAGGCACCACAGTGTGGATACTCAGGTACTAAGGGGCAGTTTGTCTTGAGACTCGCGATGGGGACTGGTCCATCTGCATTTTGCTTTTTCTCTGACTCTGGTTTGGCAGGTGTCCCAGTAATTCTCCGGGAAATCACACAGCCTTATCCATGGAGAAGTATAAAGCTGAATGGGAGTGGGGAATGACAGCACTTCAGCACAACTTCCCAGCTTTTTCTCATCTCCTTGTGCCACATGCAGAAATCAAGGCCCTCAAGGTACTTGGTGAGTAAGCAGAACTGTTCTTACAACACAGTGCAACCATCCTCACAAACCACGATTAACCCTGATGCTTACCGCTCCACACACTATGTAACACCTGTACAAAACAGCATAAAGATTCTTAATCTACCCCTAGCGTTTTGTGTAGTTTCTCACTTAATTAGGGTTTGAAAGAACTGCTCTTGGGGAGTTAGAGTACTGAATAGTGTATGGAAAGGTGCAATCCTAAACTATCAGTCAGATGCAGGCTCTGGGCTTTGCTGCTAGAACAACTCTAGAATAAAATGCCAATAGACTTTCTGCCTCCTCAGTTGCTCTGTGTGACCTATAAATGGGTGGTAAAAACAGCAATAGAGACACCACTGCCTAATGCATAGCAAAATCCAGGCTCCATCCCTGCCATCTCAGGGAGCGACCACAGCAGAACACAGCAAACTGAGGGTTATTCTGAATAATGGCAAGTGCTAGTTCTTATCCCAGGGCTTTGTTAGGTTGTTTTCTCAGAGACAGGCAGGATCTAGGGCCCACTGTCTTACAAAATTACATATTTCAAACCTTTCAAAACATTACACATGACAGTCAGGCATTCAGACTCACCCAGCGAGGCAAGCCCTATATTTTTAAGTCTTTCTTTGCCAAGTATGTAATTTTCTTGTCAGATCAGAGTCTTCTTCATATACATACAGAGAGAGAGGGAGAGAAAGAAATCTGCTGTAGATTCCTTCTGGAAAAAAAAATAAAATTATTTTCTTTTTGGAAATAGCCTAAATAGCCTAAACACTTTAATTTATCACTCACTTATTACTATGTGGGAGGTATTAATTATCTACCAATTCCAGCTTATAGGGGTGAAAAGTTTTTGAAGTTGCCTTATAGCGACAGAGACATGAGAAACACCTAAGTTACAGCTAGGAAGTTTTGGAGACTATATATCTTTTATTCAGCTATTACAGGGCTTTTACATCTAACACTTTGAATCATTTCTGGGTAGATTAAATAGCAAAGCCCTGATTAAACAAAATGGAGACAATCTTCTGTTCATGCAAAGTCCTGTAGAGAGTAACAGGAGCAAGAGAAATTACAGGAATTATTCTGGTTGGAGAAAAAATACTGCAAAGAATGTCTATCAGCCTAATTTCTTATGGAAATGAATTTCTCAGCTGGATTCCTTCAGTTGAGGATTGTTTATCTTTCCTCATTCACAGTTCTATTGATCTTTAAAATGAAACAAACTCTTGTTCTTTCAACTTTTAGAAACAAAATATGTTGGAAGTTTTTGTAGTTTGGATACTATTTTCTCTCTCCTCCACTTCTGGCATTAGATGTAATAGAAAGAAAAATATTAACAGTTTTCAGGTTTATTTTTTGCACTTTTTAAATTGAAAAAAAACTAAAGCAGCTTGGCAAGAGGGAAATGAAACTCAGAGAGTACAGAAGAAGATAAAGTTAGAGAAAGGAAAAAGATAAAAAGCAGAAAAAATATGAAAAATTCCTGGTCAGCTTTATTCCACTGAATCTTTTGACCAACAAACCAAAAATCTTCTGTTTCCCCACCTTTCCATGAGTTAAAAAGTTGGAGAAGAGAGTAGGGGGATGGGGGGTGGGTGTGTGGATAAAAATGCTGATCAATTCAACAAATATATGTTTGGAAACCAAACATCAAATAAAAATAAAGTATTTCCAAGAATACCTAGATCTCACTTATGTCATTGTAAGTCAGAAGTTGTTTAACTGAGATAATTTACACTGGCATAAAGTTTTTGTCGCACAGTTAAACTTGGCTTCCTTCATAGATATTTGTCCTATCCTCATTGTCTGGCTTTTTAGCTAGGAATTAAATTTTAGTAGTCTGCTCAATGTAAAAGTTGAAAGTCTCAGTGTGCATCTGTCAGTCTCCTTTCCACCCGCTCCAGGTTCTAGAATTTTTCTCATGCAGGAGTGTTATAAGGTGTCTCCAATCAATGTGCAACAAACACAGCTGAGAAGGAATCTTTGTTCTAGCTTTAGTTAGAGAACAAGAATCCCTCTGCTGGTGTCTGTCACTTTCAAAGCTGGAATATCCTCTGGACATCCAGCTGCACTGGTGGAGAGCAAGAGAGCCACAGAAGATCATTTACTGCTAAAATAAAAGACCTACATATGTCTAAAGATGCTCTGACAAAATTGTTCATAGGTAATTCCAATCACCTATATTTTTAGACCATTATTAGCTTTTAAGTCTTAATTGGTGCTGGATGTGTCCATCATGTTACCTGTTATATCATCTGGCTGACAATTTAAAAGCAATATAATGGGGCACAAAAGCCTAAAATTAAAGATTACTTAATGGTACTTAATGTATTGATCTAAAAATAAGAAATCACAAGGAAGAAATAGTACTAGCTGGGCTAGCTCGTAAAAGAGCTGTACCATTGACCAAAGATGTGTCTAAAAAATTGCTGTACTTTTATAAATGGATCAAAGAAGCAGCTGGTATAAATTAGTACAGGTCCAGTTACCTCAGTAGAATGAATGTAGCATTGGCACAGAATCTGACACTCTAAATTTCACTGAAAGCAAGATGAGAGGTGATTGCTACCTAGCTTTCTGCTGAAACTCATTCATGAAAGATAGATTAAATCAGTAAAAATAAAGGGTGTTAATTATAAAAATGTGCTATTTATATTATGTAGCTCTACTTCTGGGCTTACAGCCGGGTAAGGCTGTTGCTCTCCAAACATAACTAAAACAATTCTCATTGCTCTAGAAAGCTTCACCATCTAAACAAGGACTAAGTTTGAAAATAAAAGTAGTTGAACTACAAAACTCCAAAACTGAAGATGCAACCTTAACTTAGCAGTTTTACCATGCTTTATGGTTCAATTATACATCTTCCTCCTGCAGGTTTTTGTCAAATTTTGGTACTAACTAGAGTACACTTCAAATGTGGCCCCAGGCTGCGAAGAGGGCGGCAGACCTGAGGCCCATATCTCACTGCCGTCTGGACTGAACGGTGAGGTCACATTTACACGATTAAATAAGTGTGATCCTTGGCTCCTGGGCCAAGTCCATATAGCTGAAGCCAAGATGCCGATCTGCATCCACACTGCCTTGCCCTTGGGTCTCCCCTGGATGCCGTTTGGTGCCCCCGTAGCCCCACAATAAAGTTGCTCTTCTGTATATCCACATTTTGGGGTGTCTGTAATGTAAGAGCTGATTCTGAGCCTACTGGTGTGTTGTCTTCGTAGCATGAAAGTGCAGGTACATGCTGCCAGGCCTAACACGGCGTGAGGGCACTTGGGAGGTGTTTGGTCTTTCTGCAACAGCACTGGAGGAGCAAGGCAAAAAAATGGTGTAGTCTCTCACCCATACTGTATTTTGGGAGCCATCCTGGAGGTGAGCTTTTTCCCCAGATCATACTTGTAAAGAGCTAGCTGAGATTTTTCCGAATGTTTTTGGCAGACCAGAATTAGCTTCATAATCAGAACCACATCATTGAAAGCTGCAAGCCCCAGGAAAGTAATGAAAATAAGGTTTCAAAACAATCTCAGCACTTGAAATGCACCCAAAAATATCTGACCATGTACTCGGGGCCTCAATGGAAGCTAAGATACCTTGAAAGTCTGGTCTTGTGTAAGATGACATACAAGTACAAAGTGTTGAAAACACTAGTTGGGTGTGTGCACCCAGTGTGACCACTCTGACACCTAAATACACGTTTCATGGGAATTCCAAAGCTCCAGTCCTCAAATCACATCAGTATCTATCTGCTTCCTCTACCTTTTGTTATTCCAGACACTGGTTACTGAAACCCGGAAAATGGTTATTGGTCCTGTGAGATTCAGGTCCCACCATATTCTAATGAAAACTGATTTTAAAATTGCCATTCAGGTTGAAATTGGTATTTCTAACTGTGATGGTTCCAGTCTTAAAATGAAGTTTCTTCAACAGTTTTGTTAGGACAATAAATGAGGGAGAGGCAACTGTGATAATTAAAAAGACACAGTCACTGTATATCAGATGAGTCTCGTAATTATCAATCTTAGTTCTAACTTCACATTTTCACCTGGAAATATTGCAGCTTTTTTTTTGTTGTATTTGTCTTCTACTGATCACCTAGTCCAGTAGTTTTGTCTGCTCCAGGCAAATTTGTACAGAAAAATATTACTTCATCTATTTCCTTTCATAATGCCAGTTCCACAGTTAATCAGCTGGGCAATTCCTTTCCCCACAAATATGCAAGATAACCCTGTTTCAGAACTAGTATCAGGAGATTTTTAACAGAAAAGGAAACATAAAACCCAGACTGTTTGCCAGGGTAATTAGAAAAATAAGAAGGCTAACAATTTTAAAGAAAAAAGATTTAGAGAATAAAATCTTGCCACTGTACCGAAGTACTTCAGTTCTTAAAATTCTGATGGATAGTGTCAACTTAACTTAGGAATGCTCTTTGTTCTTTGCCTGACCCCAATACTGCAAGGCTTCAAATAACCTGCCAAAATCCAGTCTCTGAGTGAGAAATGTCCCCTCCTTGGGCACTGTCAAAGTATTGATGTCTGCTTGTGGCCGTCCACTCCTGGCCGCCGTGCTGCTGAAGCAGCAGCAGCAGGTTCAGCTAGCCTAGCCCAAGTGAAAAAGTGAACTGCAGCAAAATTTCCTTCACTTTTCACGCTATGCAGAGTTTCACTGCTGCATAACTACAATTCCAGGTTCAAACAGACTTCACTCGTTCAGAAGCGTAAATCTAAAAATCTATTTTAAAGGATTGTTACATGCCTGAAAACACAAATAGCTATTTGGATTTTCAGCTGCTCTTAGATGCCTCATACCTGTTTAACTCCATGACAATTGCAAATAGCAAGATATATAGATATAGATACAAAGCAGATAGCATATGTTATGTCTTATACAGTGTATATATTATATGTAATATAGAATATAGCACATATATAGTATATATATAGCATACAGTATATAGCTCATGTATACTACATATATGTACTATATAGTATCCATTATGTACTATAGTGTATATATATATAATATATATGTATATATGTGTATATATATATAATATATATGTATATATGTGTATATATATAGTGTGTATATATATAGTGTATATATATAAAATACAGCATATAGTACATAGCACATACATAGTATGTACTATACACCTATAAATACATGCTAGATGTGTATTTGTATTAAAAATAAGGGAGTGGCTGCTATGACAAGAAGCACTAAATGTGCATTTGAGCATTGCAGATTCAGACTGAAGGTAAGAAACATTCTAGTGGTCAGGATGGTAAAG
>JAVJGJ010000014.1:11299238-11320482 GCA_035590215.1 Microhierax caerulescens | reverse complement strand
CCAAATTAAAAAACAAAAGTGAACCTTGATGCTGGCAGCGCTTGATTGGTAGGTCCCAGTACATACAATTCTATATGCAAATAGAGATCTTTTATTTTCATTAACAGAAAAAATATTTTGCTTTTGCCACATGATGATGATTCATGCTGGTAAAAATCCTGGTGGCTTTCTCAAATGTTTCTGATATTTGAACAGTGCCGATAATTTCTGTTTGAAGTATGAACCAACAACAGCACTTTTGACAGCTGCAGCATCTGCTGTCATCATATTTATTCTTCATCAAAGCTTAGAGAGCGTCCAGACACATTTTAATATTTTGTTACTCAACAGCTATGTTTTACACATTCTACTGGAGACCATCTAATGTTTTTGTGTTCATCACAGATGTAGAAATCAAACTTGTGAATAGCAGTTTTGGAGTTCAAAGCATAGCTGTTGAACACAATGGTCCTTTTATGATCTCTGTTCTTAACTGGTTACATTGACAACATGACTTGCCATCTTCACTCACACACCTCATGAACAACCCTCGGCACAAGTATATGCCGGCAGCCACCCAGCTGGAAAGCAGCTTGGCAAAAAAGGACCTGGGGGTCCTGGTGGACACCAAGTAGAATGTGAGCCAGCATCAGGCCCTTGCTGCAAAGAAGGCCAATGGTATCTTGGGCTGCATTAGCAAAGTATTTGCACTGTGTCAAGTGAGGTGACCACTCCTTCCCCTCTGCTCAGCAATGGCGTGGCCACACCTTGAGTACTGTGTTCAGTTCTGGGCTCAGTACAAAGAGACAAGGATGTACTGGAGACAGTCCAACGAAGGGCCACAAGGATGACTAAGGGACTGGAGCACGTCTCCTGTGAGAAAAGGCTGAAAAAGCTGGGACTGTTCAGCCTGGAGAAGGCTCGGGGGATCTCATAGAATCATAGACTGGTTTCGGTTGGAAGGAACCTTAAAAATCATCTTGTTCCAACCCCCCCTGCCATGGGCAGGTGACGCCTTCCACTAGACCAGGCTGCTCCCAGCCCCGTCCAGCCTGGCCTTGAGCCCTGCCAGGGATGGGGCACCCACAGCTGCTCTGGGCAGCCTGGGCCAGTGTCTCACCACCCTCACAGTAAAGAATTTCTTCCTAATAACCAACATAAATCTACGCTCTTTCAGTTTAAAGCCATCCCCCCTTGTTCTATCACTACACGTCCTTGTAGAAAGCCCCTCCCCACCTTTCCTGTAGGCCCCCTTTAGGTACTGGCAGCTGCTCTAAGGTGTCCCCAAGTCTTCCCTTCTCCAGAGTGAACAACCCCAACTCTTTCAGCCTGGCTTCATACGAGAGGTGCTTTTGCCCTCTCTTTGTGGCACTCCAATCATCTTCATGGCCCTGCTCCAACAGGCCCATGTCTTTCTTATGGTGGGGGCCTCAGAGCTGGATGAAGTGCTCCAGGTAAGGGTTTTACAAGAGTGGAGCAGAGAGGGAGAATCATCTCCCTCAACCTGCTGGCCGTGCTACTTTTAATGCAGCCCAGGATATATATTGCTGGGCCATGCTGAGCTTCTTGCCCACCAACACAACCAAGTCTTTCTCCTCAGGGCTGCTCTCAATCCACTTTCTGCCCAGCCTGTATTTGTGCTTGGAATTTCCCTGGCTCATGTGTAGGACCTTGCACTTGACTTTGTTGAACTTCACGAGGTTTGCATGGGCCACCTCTCTAGGCTGTCAAGGTCCCTCTGGATGGCAACCCCCACCTCCAGCGTGTCAACCACATCACACAGCTTGGTGGTGTTGGCAAACTTGCTGAGGGTGCACTCAATCCCAGTGTCCATGTCACAGACAAAGATGTTGAACAGTACCAGTCCAAGTACTGACCCCTGAGGAACACCACTCATCACCGGTCTCCACTTGGACATTGAGCCATTGACTGCAACTTTTTGAGTGTGACCATCCAGCCAATTCCTTATCCACTGAGTGATCCACCTGTCACATCCTTGTCTCTCCAACTTAGAGACAAGGATGTTGTGGTGGACATCGTCAGATGCTTTGCACAAGTCCAGGTAGATGGTGCCAGTCTCTCTTCCCTTAACCACCAACACTGTAACCCCATCGTAGAAGGCCACCAGATTTGTCGGGCATGATTTTCCCTTAGTGGAAGCCATGCTGGCTGTCACCATTGTCCTCCTTATTTTCCCTGTGCCTTAGCATGGTTTCCAGGAGGATCTGCTCCATGATCGTGCCAGGCACAGAGGTGAGACTGACTGGCCTGTGGTTCCCAGGATCTTCCGGTTTTCCCCTTTTTAAAAATGGGGGTTATGTTTCCCCTTTTCCAGTGAGTGGTAAATTCACTGGACTGCCATGACTTATCAAATATGATGGAGTGGCTTATCCACTTCATCCACCAGTTACCCAGGGCCTGCAGATGCACTTCATCAGGTCCCATGGACTTGTCCACCTTCAGGTTCCTTAGATGTTCTTGGACCTGATCTTCACCTACAGTGGGCAGTTCATCTATGTCTATAAATGCCTGAAGGGAGGGTGCAAAGAGGATGGAGCCAGGCTCTTTTCAGTGGGGTTCAGTATCAGCACCAGAGGTGATGGGCACAACTTCCCTCTGAACATCAGGAAGCACTTTTCTCCTGTGAAGGTGACCAAGCACCTGGCACAGGCTGTCCAGAGAATTTGTGGAGATACTCAAAAGCTGTCTGGACAGGTCCACATGGCCATGCTTGAGCAGTGGGGTTGGACCAAATGACCTCCAAAGATCTCTTTCAACCTCAACCATTCTGTGATTCTGTGATTCTAAGAAATGCAATGGAAAATCAACTTCTGGATCTCCTTCCAAAAGGCTTGTCATGGCAAAGAAAGGCAGGCTGTTCCATACATAGCATGAAACTTCCTGGCAAGATGTTACAAAACAGTCCCTAATTCAAAACACATCAAACTAAGTCCTTCTAAAAACTTAAAAGTCTCCTAGCCTATCAACTGCATTTTTTTAAAGATGCTGACCGTTAAGATGCTGACTTTTTAACATCAGTTTAGGATGTTCAGTGCTTGATAGTTATACCAAGAAAAAGCAAAGATAGCAGTCCTTGGAAATGGGCCATTACAGACCAGCACGCTGATCGTAAGGAATTTGTGCGAAAGGAAGGTCATGCTTGTGACCAAGGAATTGGGAAGAGGCAAAGAGATATACACACGTTTTCATGTCAGTGATGAAATGACAGGAGCTATTGCTTTTTGATACACGGATGAACAATATGCTATCCAGGATCTAATGAAATGTGGATGCTGTATTCATATTCAAGGTGGTTTCAAAATGTGCTCTTGGATATAAACCAGTAATATAAATCTTGGAGGGATGCCTATCATTTGCCAGTCAGACAGGTTTATAGTCTATAGACAGACAGATGGCAACATAACCGAGGCCTATCAATGGCTCATCAAAACATCGTGCAAAGTAATCACCTTGCAACTTAGTACCTGATTAAAAGTTAAAATACAAACTTATGAAAAGCAGAAGTAAAAAACAGTCAGATGTAGGCAGAAGGGTTTTTAGTGTCCTTGCATGTCTGCAGTTCTGGTGTCCTCATATGCAAATGAACATAGGAGATCTAGAAAATACAGAGGAAGGGGAGAGAAATTATGAAAAGCATGGAATGGTTTTTTTATGAGGGGAGATTAAATAGACTAGGACTCTTCAACCTGGAAAAGAGATAAGAGAGAAAGTATGACAGTGATCTGTGAACCCAAGAATGACTTAGAGAAGGTAAATGCAGCAATTATTTTTACATTACAAAACTAGGGGTTACCAAATGAATACCAGGTAGCAGGCTCAAAAGGCACAGTATTTTTGCACAATGTGTGATTAAAGTACAGGACTCACTGCCACTGGATAGTCTGGAAGCCAAATACAAAGGATTGCAAAAAAAGATTCCATGAAGAACTGCAACAAAAGTCACTCAAGACTTGAGCAGTCCCAAAACTAAAGCTAGCTGACATCTGTGTGAAGGGATTGTATATCAAAACAGTATTCATATATATTTACTTTAGTTTTGTATTTTTTTTCCCCTAAATAAGTGCGGAAATTTAGCCAGAGATTAAACTTGGGTTTAGACAGACCTAACAGAGCAGCTATCCTAATAAAGAACATTTAAGCAGTCAAAAAAAATTCCTGAAAATGGCCCTTAAAGATTTCAGAGCTAGCTTCTAACAAAAAAATTAAAAATGTAAGAAGCTGGGTATTGTGCTTCATCTGGCCTTGTTCTGAATCAACAAAAATAACATGCGTTAAAGCCATGATTTCCAACAGGCAGGCTGTATATGCTATTTTGAATATGAAGCCTAGGGTACATAAGCATTTGGTGACTGCAGCACTCACATCATGAAGTAATTTTGCATAAATGGATGGATGACTAGAATTTAACCAGATGTTTGCATTAAAGCAAATCCTTCTATTCTTACCAAATAGGAACCAAACGCATATTACAAAATCATGAATATCCATCACATTATAGTATCACCTACGTTTTTTGAGTATTTGTTGATTACCACTGGTTATTTAGGTACTTGATATCAAGTTTTGGAGTGCATTAAAAAAATCTCTCTGAACACATAACGAACCTCCTTCTGGAAGAAGAAACTTTGACATAAATAGTGGCAAGTAGTAGAAACAAATAGTTTTCCATTGGGTAGGATGTGAAATAAAGATGTATTACAACCTTAATGTCTTTTCAACATCTCTGTGGGATTTACTGTGAGACAAATCCTGAGGTGCAATGACAAGGTAGAAGGAATAAAGACTCTTAATATGTTTTTAATATACATTAACGACCTGATATGTTTTTCTGAACAAACTTTGGCATTCTTAGAAACAATGGAGAATACAGAATATCCATTAATATAAAGAAAATACATATACACTGTGCAAAGGCTTGAAACAAACATTGTAATTAGTGAGTCAGTTTCTTAAATCAATAACCTGCGGTCATAGATTGCCTACTGAGAACCCTTTTCCAAAATGAATTTGAGGAAACCAATAGCTCACTCACACGGCTCATTTTTTAAATGTAAGTTTGGAGAAGTACCGTAACCTGAAATAAACATATATTTGACAACTGAAAATGAATGCTTTCCCCATTGGAACTTCTTCACTGTATATAAATGAATTAATGAAGCATGTCTGAAGATGACTGAATCTTCTGAGGCTTCAGAAGATTCTTGCATTTCTCCTGTGCAGAAAAAAAGACAAATTATTTTATCATACATTCCCACTGCAAACTAACAAACAAAAAAAGTTCTCTTTTAGGAATCCAACAGCTGGAAACTTTATTACTTAAGTCAAATCAGCCATAGATACAGGCAGAACCTTGAAAGTTTTGATGAAAAAACAGATAGGTTATTCTGGGAGTGACTAGCCTCAAAGATGGGTTAAAGGGTGCATGACATGTTCGTAGAAAATAAGTCTCCAAGTGTTCAAAATTCACAGTAGACTAAGCTTGCCCGGAGAAAAGTTCTATTGAAGGTTGATTCTTTTAGACTAACAGTACAACTTCAGTTGAAAATCTGACAGTATAACTTCAGTGGAAAATCCTCTGGAGCATTGTGTCTTACTTTAAGATAGGACAACATTCTTTCCCTTCTTCCCCCCCTCCAACAACCCTATATTAGGATCTTCAAACAATTAAAATAGTAAGTTCAGGAATTACAGGGGCTTTTATTGTACAAGTCTAAAATACTTAATTTCAGAGGAAAGGTTTAGAGAGCAAGGATTCTGAGCATCACTTTAGAGTGGCCTGGAGCTCTGATTATGGCTTTCATTACAGAGTACAGCAGAAATCTATTTTAGCGCCTTGAAACGTTTGATTTCCAAAGATTAAAAATCTAAGGAAATACAGAAAATACTGCTTTATTTTAACATGGGTAAGAACATTTACTTCTAAGCAGAGGACTTGTAAATCCATGCTGCTTCACATTGTTTCACTATGTGCATTTCCCTCACATTTATTTTGCTTGTTGGTGAAGCTGTTAAGAAATAATCTCACCTACAAGAGTGCACAGAGAAGATGCAGTGTAACTGTGGAATCCACAGAAAGCGGACATCAGTTTCAGGAAGTAATGTGAAATGAAACTACTAGTTACTGATGACACTTTGTATTAGTAATTCTTTTCCTTTTCCAAAAGTTGATCCATCATTAACGTTGAGTCTCACATGTCCTTTTGAATAGTGGTTTCAAATAGGGAAAATCATTTGAACTCATTGAAGCTGACTGGCCTTCAGGAGGCCGAGCTGCAAATCACTGATAAACCAAGCTGTGTCAAGCACTGCTTAACTCTTGACTCCCACCCTTCTTTTCACTCTTTGCTTATTAATTACGTCCCAGTGCTTCCAGTGCCCTGTCCAAAGCCAGGCCCCCCAGCCTTGCCGAGGGCGGCAGACATCCTTTACGGCAGATATCCGTTACCCAAGGAGCAACACTAATTCCCGTAAGGCAGCCAGCTGTGGTCTAACAGCAGCTGCTCCTGAAAGGCTCTGAAGGTTAAATAAAAAGGATACAAGTTAATTTTCGAGCGCTGGAAGGCAAACAAAAATTACTCAGCGCTTCCTAACTGTGCGAGCTGTTGCACATGGTGAGGGACCAGCTGCCGACTCTGCCCCAGGCCTGCTGCTCGTGGTGGGGGCTGGAGCTCCTGGCCATGGCGGGGGAGCCGCGCAGGGCCACGGCGGCACGGGCAGGCCCGTGTGCCCAGGAGGCAGCGGGCAGCTCTGTGGAGAGCGAGGCCTGAGGCGGCCGGGGGGCGCCGCCATGTTGTGAGGCTGACCTGCGGCAGCTGCCGCACGCAGGGGCAAGGCCGTGTTCGCGCCCATGAGGCGGCTCAGGTGTTGTACAGTGCGGATGCTTGAGGCGGTTCCTGTGCCAGCGAACAAAGGAAAGCACAGGCCATAAATCAGGATAGCATCATTGAACCCGCCATAGCACACCCAGCCTGGCGGACCCACACCCAGCCTGCCCTACGCAGGTCTTGTCTTTCCGGCTGGTATCTATGGTTCGCTCCCGCGAGGCGTGGCCCTTGGGCAGGGCGCATGCGCTGCGCCGTTACCGGCCGGCTCCACAGTGGCGGAAGGGCGAGCGGATAGCCGGTGGGGAGATGGACGGCGTCGGCAAGGAGGAGTTGGGTGAGGCCTGCTGTGTGGTCCGGCGGCGGGAGCAGCCGAGGAGCAGCGGCCTAGCGGCTCGCCGCGGGGTAGAGGAGAGAGAAGGGTGGGCGTGAAGAGCGGCCTGCCGACTTCCCCCCCCTCCCCTCGGAGCGGAATGCTCCGGCCCACGGGGGGATGCGCTGCAGCCCTCAGCGCATCGAGGCGGGAGGGATGAACCATCCCACCTGGGGGAGGGGTGGGCCCACTCCTAATGTTCCTCCGTGTCAGGCGGCGGCGGTCGGGGCCCCCGAAGCGCACGGCGCCGGGGCGGGTGGTGAGGGCCTGGTGCCCCGGAGCCGGCCCGGCCGCACCTGGGGCCAGGCGGCGCGGAGGGACTGGGGACTTTCCTCCTGCCGCGGCCTCCTCGGGGAGGGGGACCCGGCCGGGGGCTGCGGGCAGGTCCAGCCCCTCCTGGGGGACCCCCGCCGCGCCGGGCAGGCCCCTGAGAGCCTCAACCGCACCTGGCGGGCTCTCGGGCCTGCATAGAACTTTGAGGAAATACTTTCTCTTCGCATCGTTTGGTGATGCTTTTATCTACGGTGGAAGGCTGAGGCGGTTTTTTTCTGTTGCTTCTTCGTGTTGTTGGTTTTTGATTTTTTTTTTTTCTTCCAGTGTGTGTGTGTTGATGCATTAGCAGTATTTATTGCAGATTAGTCTTCGGACCTTTAAATCTGACTGTGGGAGGGCATATACACGTTCACCTCTTAATTCGTCTGTCTGTAGATGGACGGGGGATGACTCGTAGCAGGTGTAGTTATAAAGCAGTTTATTCTGGGCTGGACTGGGCAGGCTGCAAATCTCATCTCAAAGCAGTGTTCCACTGTAATCTGAAGAATTTGTCCTGTCCAGTGGTAGTGATGGCAAGCAGGAGTCATGCTTCCAATTTTATTGTCCCACGGGCAGATCTGTCTTGCAATGGGACATTGCCGCCTTCAGAGCAAAAGTGGTAGAAATAAAAATTATCTTCTTTTATTTTTAAGGTTCACAGAACCCTTAGAACCAGAATTTTTTATGGGAGTAACTGTTTAAAAATACAGATCAGCACCTGATAAGATTTCAACAGAGCCAAACCATGTAAAAAAAATCTCAGTACTTAATAAAACTTCTTATCTATGTGTTGTCACTGGAAAGTGTGTTAATCATGTAGGAATGTGTGGCTTGGTCTAGACAGGACAGTGGATTATTTAAGACTAACATCTTTCCAAGCAAATGATCTGTTGTGAGTTGGGGTAAAAGTGCTCCTCTGAAAGTATGTAATAAACTATGGAGACCTGTATACGCTTTGGTTTAATAACTCAAGTGTCTTGTTTTATTAACCTGGATTTGACAGTTACGATGCAAAAGCAAACAGTTCTTCCTGCTTACTGAGTGGCATGATTGACTTTCAGCATTTGTTTAGAAATAACTGTTCTCAAGATTAATACATTCCACTACAAAGCAGAATAAATCTACTTTATTAAGTTACAGTCTGTAATGGAGAGGAAATAAATGACACAAAGTAATATTTCCCCATGAAAAAAAGAGAATGATTCAAATAACTGCATCAAGCATAGCTTTGAAGCTCTTGAAAAACAACAACAGCTAATGCAAACTTTTACTATTCTGGAAAATGTATTTAATAGACATTTTTAAACCAGATGAGTTTTGCTTTTTAATTTTCATTCTGAAAAATACAGTTAGTAGCAAAAAAATTGAGTGTTTTTTGTTTGTTCTTGTGTCTCTTGTATTCAGTAGGAATTGTGGTAGCAGAAAATAAAAAGGGAGCTCACTTGTGTATGGTTGAATGGGATTATCTCTTACCTCCCCCTTGAACTTGAAAAATTTACAGAAGTTTATAAATCTGGACCTGTGTGCTCCTAGCACTATCATGCGTAGTCAAGTCATGTTGTTTGTAATTTCTTTGGTGGTTATGGAAGCATGTGACTGAGTAATGTGGCAGATCCTGCCAAATTCACATGTGATTCGTGGATGATGGTATACTTTACAGTTTGATGCCTTCTGGAGACATGCTGGGAAGGTTTATTTGTAGGCTGAAGTTTGGGGAGTGGAGAAACATATATTTATTTCTGTGATTGAGGGAGTAACAGTGTTTTGGGGTGAACTGCTTACTTAAACCAGTTGTAAATTCTGAAAATAATTAGTGACGGTGTTTTCTTTGTAACTAATTTTTTCCTGGGAGTCCTGGTTCAGAACACTGAATTGAAAAGTGTTAAGATGATAAAATTGACTATCTGTAAATTGAATGCCATTTCTGGGAATACCAAGCCTTTCATGTTGTCACAGTTGTGGTTGCCGCCTGATACTTATGTGTTTTCTGTGTTATGCTGTAGTGATGTCTCCTTGACTGTGTCTGCTGTTTAGAGACTCAATCACTAATCTTGTCCCTTAAGAGCAGCCACAGGCTTGGTTAGGTGACAGAAGCTCTGGGTATGCCCTCTACATCATGAATCTAGCATTCTATAGCCTGTGAGAAAATATTAGCGTAAACCCACATTTTAGGCTAGTGTAAAGGTTATGTGGTTATGATTTTCTCTTTTATACAGCAGTCAAAACAGCTGCTTATTAAGTTGAATCTTTGCCCCTATTGCAGAGGCACTCTCACACTTTTAAAATAAACACATTTCACAGGACTGCAAATCTCATGCTGTGTTTCTGCACAAGAACATGCTAACACAGCCAGAAGCTGACTGAGCAGTGAAGTATCTACAAGACCCCCTTGCCTACTGCTTTTTGTCAGGTGTTTAATATACATGTGAGATGATGGTCCAACAAGACTGTATGTTCCTTTTCCCATAAATGAGTAAAAACAGCTGGTGTAAACAATGATAAGCTGTATCTTGTCCTCCAAATCTTTTCATGCTTATATGTCAAATCCACTTCTCTCTGTTTGGTGATACTGACTTTAGAACCCTCAAGGAAAAAAAAAAACCCAGATCATATTGCTAAATTGGATTTGGAAAAGGGGTTTTAGATAGGAGGTTGGGTGTGTGTGTGTGTGACCTTTTCAGAAGGAACAATGGAAGATGGTACTTGGCTTTGTTTTTAATATCTCCTTAGCCTTTAACTTGCTATGCAGCCCTGGCAAACTGCTTCACCCTTTTGTCACTGTTTCTTCCATAAAATGAAAATGATGGAGATTAGTTTTATCCCTTTTGGTGTTAAGAGGTTCAGTTAATTTTGGAAGCGTTAATTGCTCGAGCAGTATAGAAAAATTAACTAAAGTTCTCAGTGAAAATTTATTTCTTTGCAGAGCTTTTGCTTTAGAATTAAAGCTCAGAGGTTTCTTCAGCATTATGTCCATAAATGTTGGCAAGATGCTGGCAAATTCTAAAAGATAGAAAATGACACTTGAAGATAAAAAAATAGTGGAAATAGTGGAAATAACAATTGAAACGCTACAGATTTAATCTCACTATGTAACTAGTGGTTGACTAGTGACTGGAATTCGTCAGGTGTCTTTGAGGATACAATGTTGACATTTATGCATGCTAATGTGTGACATGTAACAAATGTCTCTCTGCAGTAGGTTAAGGAATCAGTTTAATGTTGCCGTGGTAATTCTGGGAAAAGCTGAAATGCATTTCATGTTGCCTTGCTTGATAGCAGTAGTACTTGCAGAGCTTTTTGGCATCCTGCTTACACGGGTGTCCACAGAAGAAAGCAGAAACAATGACAGATATTTAAAGAACTGTTAAAAAACAATCGTAAGACAACATTTGGTCGGAAAAGATTTTTGTGGTACGAGGAGAAAAGGAATTCGTAGTAGCTGAGGGAAAGACAGGGCTGAAAATTGGCTGGTACTTTGGCTAAATACAAACAAAAGGTGTGTAGAAGTGAATTTCCAAATTCTTAGTTGTGCTGAATAAAAATGAAGCAGAATTTTCAGTGAGTCCTGTGACTGAGCACTGGAGTGGCTGATTAATAGTGTATGGTGTTTGGACACGCTCTGGACAGCTTGGTGGAGCATGGACCTAAGGTAGGCTGAGCTGTGCTCTGCACTGTGTGTTTTGTGAGACAGCAGGAAGCCAACTTCACCTCTGACTCAGGTATGGCATGCATATGCTGTTCTTGTAGCTGGAGTGTGAGATCACATTTAAACTGCACATATTGAACCTTCCTAGGAAGCAAATCAAATTCCTAGGAAGGAATCAAAGCAAATGTGTGTATTCTGGCAGTGATTGTGGTATAATTTCCAGAATAGTTAATTTCAGGCTTGGTTTAAGTAGCTACTCTTCTGCATTGTGGGGCAGGGAAAGCTCAAGTTTTCTTGTCTGGTGTGCACTAGACCACGAGCTTGGACCCGTTAAACTCAGGTGACATAAAAACATGTCACTGTGAGTGTGGACTGTGCAGTGGGGACGTAGCCACAGTATTCCAACAGTGGAGATGGATTATCAAATGAAAACCCATGCTTAGAAAGTTGCATGATCCAAACCTTGTGCTGTGTCTTAGTACCATCACTGTTAATGGATTCACGTGTTTTAGGCCAAAGCTATGCACCAGTCATGGGATACGGGAGGGATGACGGGGAATAGAGGCAATTCAGGGGCATTTATGTGGCTAGAATAGAGACCTTATAGCATTGCTGAGTATTTGATGTAATGCAGTATTTCAGGGGAACCTGTAGTAAGCGTAGTTATTGCAATATGAATTGGTGCTGATTGCTATTACCTGTGTTTTAAAACTCTTCTAGTGGAATGTATTTTCACATGAGCTATTATGTTAGAATAGGACTGGCCAGCCTGAGTGTACAGATAGGAAGGGGATATTCTGAGATTGAATTTAAACTATTTCTAAGAACATGGGTGAACAGTCAATCTAATCTCCTCCAGTTCCCTCCATATCTGTTGCCCAGGACTGGTATGCTGAAGGGTGGTTGAAGACATTAAAAGGACTGTTATCATGGTTATGTACTGGTCCTACAAGACAAAAAATGTACATAATTTGATGTAGATTTTGAAGGGTTATTTTTCTGTGTTTTACAGGCATAGAATTCCACTGGGTGCTTGGTCTAAAATAAGGTTCTTTCACTCTGGATTCAATTTCTTCAGAAGTAGTCTTGGATTTCTACTGGGGTTTTTTTTGCTGAACTGCAAATATATTTTAGAGGCAAGAGATTTAGTCTGTAGCAGTACACAAAACTTCTCAAGACTTACTATGACCTATATACATAAAGGATGTATAACATTAATTTGTGTTGTATGGGGTAAGATATTTAACAATAGTAATGTTTTTCTTTATCACTGTCTATATTAAATCTTTGAATCTTGTTTTTTTTTAAAAAATAATTTCTTTGTTTCCAGGCACACGCTCAGATAAATAAATGTCTGCAAAATAACGGTTAAAATAAATGCCTCTCATCTGGTAAAAAAGGCCAGTCATAGAACATAATTAACTAAGCCTCCTACTGTGCTCCAGTTGTGTGCAATTTTGGTGCTGTTGTGATCAGCAACCACCTCAGGGAAAAGCAGATGGCAATGATCTTGGAGCTTTGGAAGGTCTGGTTTTATTTTTGAGATACATTATATTTTTTTTTTTTCCTTTTGAGGATTATCAATTTCATCAGCATTTTAGAAGTACAGCAGTGTGGTAAACTAATAGCAGTAAAATCAGTTACATAATGCAAATACTTTGCAGTGAAGGTTGGCAAAGATTGCATCTGTAAAAATAAACATATATAAATGGTTATTTTAAATGAATTCAGCTTTAAAAAGTTTTTTAGTGGGACCTTCTTTCTCTGTGGCCAGATAGACCCATTTTCAATGATTAAGTAAGGTGAAGTCCTCCCTTCTCTCTGGAACAGCTGGTACTACATCCTTCACATAAGGAAATTCCCTCTAAAAAAATTAAGTGTTTTGACACTTAATTGGCTTGACATGTGAATGTTGTCTGGCTTTTTCCACTTATCTGTGTTTGAAAAAAGCATATTTTTAAAAAATCCTAAGATCCTGCTATCCTAGTAACCCTTACTGACATTCAAGTCCCCATTCATTTCAACCTGTAGACCAATGATGATGAATAGGTTAGCATGATGTGTAATGAAAGCAGAATGTAGGTAACTGTAGTGTGTTGTAGAAGGTGGTAATGGGTGTGGAAAATGTTCAGTTCTTGCATATAGTGACTACAGGATAGCAGCTACTCCTTCCAAATAGGAGGTTCCATGGTATTGGGACTCAAGTTTTGTATGAAATGTGTTGCCTTGTACATTGAGCCACTTCGTAAATAAAACTTTAATGTGGTCTTCAAAGTGAATAGTTTTTATTATGCATTGCTTTTCTGTCCTTATCAGTGATATCTCATGGCTTTCAGCTGGGAAGGCAATCAAGTATGAAACTGAGATGTTCTATTGCGTAAGTGACACCTATAAAATAGCAGAATGGTGTGGGGAAACATACTAAAAAAATACGTAGCTTATACCTCCCTAGGACTTGGAAATAAATATTCAAACCACCATGATAAATGTATTTACATACCATTTTTTCGCTGGAAGGATAGTCAGGTACTTAGCTTAAGCCACTTAGATGAAAAAAGTGGGGATATATTAAAATCACCGTTGCCTTCCTTTCAGGTTAAGATGATGGTGTAGTGTGGAATACCTTGTGGTGAAGAAAGAGCACAACCATGCTTGAAGCGGTCTGAAGTTGGAATAAGAAAATATGCCAAGAGCACCTGCTGACAGTTGTTTTTCTCAGCTGTGAGGTTGTGTGCTGTTCTGTAGTTCAGAGAACTCCACTCTGATTTTTTGGCAGTTTTATGGGTCTTCCTGAATCTTGTCAATGAATCGTGAGATGGCAGACTGTCTGGACAAAAGTTCCAGTACAAGAACCAAAAGGCATAAGAAGTTACAAAGAAGATTTTTATAGACATTTGTACTTTATGCAGAAAAAATGAATAGTTATGAGACTGAGAAGGAATGTAATGTCATGGAGGTAAATGCACAAGGGTGAAAACAATCAAACCCAAAGTATTTATGTGTTATTTTGATTTGGAGGTAATTTAGTGGATCTAGCAGACAGTGAGAAGATGAAAAAGAGGAACCTGTTGTAAAAGCTGTGTGTGCTTGAAGATCATTTATATGGGAAATCATTTAAGTGAAAGCTCAAGAAATAGCATGAGGACAAAATATTCCATCACGAAGATTCAAGCCCAGTAAAGGTTAGTGCGTGCAAGTCATGCATAGCAATAGTTTTTCTTACGGAGGGTAACTTTTACTCACTGTGTTCCAGCAGTATATGATTGGAAATGCAAAGTCTCTCTTCCTGTGAATTTTTAAAAAGGACTACTACCATACTGTTGTTAGCTTAGGAAATGGCCTAAAATTGCACCATATGTGAATTCGTCTGTTCAGATTTCATGAGATAGTACCCACCTGCAGTACTGCATCCAGCTCCAGGGCCCCCAACACAGGTCCAGAGGTGGGCCCTGAAAATGGTCAGAGGCTGGAGCACCTCTCCTATGAAGCCAGGCTGAGCGAGTTGGGGGTGTTCAGCCTGGAGAAGAAAAGGCTCCTGGCAGATCTTATTGTGGCCTTTCAGTACTTCAAGGGGGCTTCTAAGAAGGACGGAGAGAGACTTTTTGCCGGGGCCTGTAGTGAGAGAAGGGGGATGGCTTTAAGCTGAAAGAGGGCAGATTTAGATCAGATATTAGGAAGAAATTCTTCACTGTGAGGGTGGCGAGGCGCTGGCCCAGGCTGCCCAGAGCAGATGTGGGTGCCCCATCCCTGGCAGGGCTCAAGGCCAGGCTGGACGGGGCTTTGGGCAACCTGGTCCAGTGGAAGGTCCCTGCCCATGGCAGGTGAGGTGGAACAAGATGATCTTTAAAGGCCATAAACCTTTAAAGGTTTATATTGACTACAGGTGTGGACTGAAAGAAAACTTTGCATAGAACTCCTTCTGGTGGCAAAGCTGGTTACCTTTCTTTTGGGTCCGTGTAGTGGGTCACTTGGTTGGCTGCAATGCTAGGAGTAAATTGTGTGGTGAAAATTCTATGTGAAATATACTTCCTAAAAGCTGCATCATGCTCATGTAGGTATCTCCTTAAAACTCAAGTTTACTATGATCAGTAGCAAGCAGAGTAGTAGTCTACTACCCAAGTGTCCTGCTGTTTCTCCAGGAGGTGTCCCTGAAAAGCACAGTGGTTACTGGTATTTCAGATGGCAAAGGATTTTTTTTCCCCCACAAGAATTAATGTATTGGAAGTGGTGATGCATGAAGTGACTTCAGAATTTAAATATTCAAGACAGTGTGTATGGTATGAAGGATGGAGAGGCAGGAACAGGCTCATCAACTGGAGGAGAGGCTGGCTTTTTGGTGTGGATTGTTGGTGTAAATCTTTTAGTGAGCTTTCTTCCTGCCTCTTTGAGAATGCTTTGAGAATGAGAAATAATGCTTTCACTTATGCCGGTGTCTCAGTCCTGAACAAAGATTGTGATGTAAGTCAAATGAGGAAAAGCTGAAGAAGAGGGGTGATGGTCAGGCATTTAGTCTCGTAGGTGAAGAGGCTGGCTTCTCTCTGAGTGATGGTTCAGTCTGGAAAGACAGCATCTCCTCCATTTCTTGGGTTGTCATCCTGGTTATCATGGTCTTCCATGACAAGTAACAGTGAATTTAAGTAAAATGGGACAGTATGCATTGCCTGACCTGCATGTATGTATCTTCTATTCCATTAATTCTTACATCCAAAAATGTTTTGCTTTTTGTCATAATCGGTCAGCTGCTGTGTGGGACAAATGAGCTTACGGCTCAAGATCAGAGGTAAAGCTGACCAGGGGAATGGAAGGGTGAGTGTCTGCTACAGACCACCAAGTCGGGAGGAAGAGGTGGATGAAACCTTTAAACAATGGGAAGAAGCCTTCTGTGCACAGGTCCTGGCTGTCATGGGGGATTTTTATCACTTAAGTCCTCCTAGGGAGGCAATATGGCAGGGCCTAAGGAATTGAGGATTTTTCTGGAGTGCTTGTAGGATGATTTCTTTCATGCAAGTGCTCAATGAGCCAGCTAGGGAAAATGTGTTGCTGGTTCTGCTACTCACGAGTATGAGAGATGGTGAATGGCAGCCTTGGCTGCAGTGACAATGGGTGATGAAAGTAAAGATCCTGAAAGTAAGGAAGAAGAGTTCCAGATTAGAGTGCACTCCATGAGGACGCATGTATGCATGTTCAGGTCATCTTGGTCAAGAGTGTTGGAAGAGTATAGTAAATGTTTTCCACTCTACTGTTAGAAAATAAATAGAACAAAAATAAGAACTAAATTTTGCGTCTCTCTAATTTACACAGGGAAGAAAACTTTTTTTTTTAATGATGTAACCTAGAATTTACATAGATGCTATGCATTAGTTTCTAAATAGCTAGTAGTTTATTTTCCTGCCAGAGTAGAAGCCAGAAAAATTCAGTTTTGCCAGTCTGTGCTGTTCTTTGGTGACAAAGAATTAGGTAAGTTCTTTTGACAGTGTTCTGATGGAATACCAATAACTAGGAAAAATAGACTTGTATGTGAACTTATTTGAAAGTTATCTGAATATCTCTAAAATTTCTCTCTGAAGGTTTTTAATACTGAAATCTTGTTCTGTGGTGCTTTAAATTTTTGTTTGTTGGTTTGAAGATGTTTAGTGTGAATGAAATCTACCATTGTATTTTATATCTATAAAATACCACTGTATTTTGCTTTGGGCTTCTTTGGTACAGTGTTTCATATGTGTTTGTGGAGTTTGCTGAAGCAATCAGGACTGGTATTTACATAGATGACAGAATAAACCCATAAAACCACTCAAAAGCAATCTTATTTAAGGACAGCCTGTTTTGAAGCAGTCCTTCAGTAAGCTACAAGACTACTTCACAGGAAAAGTTAGAAATGACAAATGTTTAAAAAACCCCCCAACTTTAAAAAAACTAACACAGTAGGTGAACTGAGGATGATTAGATTGTAAACTCTTTAGGGCAGAGGCTGTTTTCTTACTTTTTGTTTCCATACAGCAGTGAGTTACTTAGCAGTTCTAGACATGACAAGTAATTATGACATTATGACATATTAAGTAATTATGAGAGCTTGGATAGCGATAACAACAACCCCTACATGTCTAGATGGCTTTCAGTGTGGGCAGATGAATTTAGGAGGGAAAAAACAGCTTGTTTTAGAAAAAATCCTATTACTTAAAAAATGAGGGAAATGCTTGAGTATGTCTAAATCCATTGCTAGAGGACTACCTTTGTGATCAGAAGAAGGGTTGGGAAGCTGGATGGACAGTAAAATGGGATGTCTATAAAATTCAAGAGTCTTGAGCGTGATGTGGTTGCCTGGTAAACAGTGTGGATGTGTGTGTATACCGAACGAGTCGGTAGCAGGCTGGAATGGAGGAAGAGAAATTCACTTTTCTCTCTTGACTTCTGTTGTGGATGGTCACCAGTGCTGTTGGTCCTAAGAGTTGTGTCAATCCCGTCATGCTGCTAAATAGGAACCTTATTGTTGCGTGTTGTCATTATTGTTTAGCATTACAAACAGCATCCTACAAAACTGGAAAAGTAATTTAACGATGGTTTATTTCATATGTTGTTGAATCTCGTGTGATTGCAGACTTTGCACGCTTGTAGTTTGGCTTGTTCCTAGTGACAACGCTTTAGATCGTTAGACGCAATATTTTGAAAAAATGATAATGAGCTTAATCACGTATTACGCCCACCGCGTAAAACTTCCAGCATCGGCACTTGGCTTCCTCTGACCCCTCCGAGGACAGACTTTTACTCCAGTACTAGAGTATGCAGGTCCTGGTGAGCATGGAATGATCCCAGCAGTGGCTCGGAGCTGGGAGAGGGGGGTTGTAGCATCCTCAAGAACTAGTCAGCACAGTGCTGTGGGTGTAGTGGGAGGGAAATTCTTTGCTGACTCTACTTTTGATCAATTCATGGACTATATGCCATGCAGTGAAAGATGACTCAGTTTGGCTTGACTTGTTTAATTAGAGTATCACTGAGTATGAATGTGCTTTACCATGTACTTTATGACTGAGTCTCTGACCTCTGATTTTGCTCTCCACTGGGCATTCTTGCTTCTGACAAGTGCTTTCATTACTGGCTTTCAACTTCATTGACGCCAAATTCGGATGACCCTTGGCTGTTTTCAGGAGAGTGTGAGCTATATGCTTTTAATTTCAGTAACCTGGATAAGCTGCCTTCTGCTTTATTGTATATATTACACTTGTTCTGCAGTTCTTCTGTGGAAGCTCCTCTTGCTTGGGATTGTCTACAGTGCCCTGCAGATGGGTCACACAGCTTCAGGGTTTCTTAAAGAACCTTAATGAGTTGTTGAATGGCGGTGGTGGGTTAATCTGGCTGGAGGCCAGGTGCCCCCCCCAAGCTGTTGTGTCCCCTTGGCTGGGTGGGGAGGGGGGGATACAAGGAAAGCTCTTGGGTGAAGGTAAGGACAGGGTGATCGCTCACCAGTTACTGTCATAGGTAAACCAGATGTGACTCGGGGAAATTAATTTAATTTATTGCCAGTGAAACAGAGCAAGATAATGAGAAATAACTTCAAATCTAAAAGGCACCTTCCCCAGACCCCTCCCTTCTTCCCAGGCTCAGCTTCACCGCCGGCACCTCTGCTCCCACCGCTGCGCTGGGGAATGGGGCTGGGGTCAGCTGAAATCTGGCCTGGCCCCGGGGGGCTGCGGGGCTGCCGCTCACCCCTGCTGGCCCCCCTCTGTCCCGCCGCTGTTCCCCCCCGGCGGCGGGGGCGGGGGTTTTTCCCCTTCTCAGCCCCTTCTCCCCGCAGCGGCCGCACCCCGGCACCAACGCCCGGGCACGGGGACCCCGGTACATTGGCTGGTTTTTAATATCTTCGGTATTTCCTGTCGGGTTTTGTGTATGTATCTTTTCACAGGAAGCACAAATTTTTATCAGGTTGACCTAATAACTCCTCCAAATAAAACTGGAATTTGGTAGGTTCATACCCGCTATGGACTTTCTAGATGGCAGTTGACCTTACCTTCTGCTAAATGTATCTCCTGTTTCCCTGGCGGTACAGATTTCACAGGTATTCAGTTAGCATCTCTTATTTTTCTTACAAAATAAATAAGATTAGTATGGTTAAGTTATCTAACGATCATTCAGACTATAAAATATTTTTGCTAGCTGAACTGTGAAGCATGCTTTAATGCAGCTAATGTCTTTTGTGGTATTCTTCAGTGTTTTCAGAGTTCCCTAAATAATGCATTAAATCAGTAAGGTGTGTTCTTGCTTGCTTAGAAATACTCAGTAATATTTTTTTTTTTTAAATAGAAAATGTTAAATTTGTAGGGATTTCTTTTTTTTTTGTGAAATTGATGACAGTTGACACTTAGCCGGTATATTTTTTGAATGGATACTGGGGTAGGCAAGTGTAAGGTGATTAATATTTTTGCTCTTGGCAGAATTTGTTTTGCTTAACTGTAATAATTTTAAAAATCAACCAGCATTAAACTGGCATAAGCTGTTAGTTTTGCCTGAAAGGCACTTTTATTCACTGCTGGCTGCTTGCTTGGCACCGTTATTTAGCAGGACAGTGGAATCGCATTTGTTGGCTGCGGTGGCAGTTCATGCAACTTTAAAACGTTCATGAAATCGCAGCTTTCAAAGCATGCAGCCAAATTCCTTTATGTTGGCTCTCCCACTGTCTCCATTGACTGGGGACATCTGTGGTACCTGTCTTACCTGTCCATTTTGGGATGGATGACTTTGGGGGCTGCCCTTGCTCACCACTGATTAGAGTAGACTAAATGCTTAGTTTTGCAGTAGCTACTGGTGGGTAAGATGAATATCATCTTTTTGGAACAATGGATGACTTTTCTGTTGTGCTTTGTTGTATTAACTTGCGAAATTATCTAAAGCATCAACATTTTGATGCTGAAGAGTTGTTTTTCTTAATGAAAAAGTGTAGTGTTTGCCCATAATAATAATAATGATATGGATAATGAGATAGTGTGCCACTTTATTTAGAGAGACTTTCCTGTGGGAATTTGTGCTGTGTGTTATCTATCTGCCTGAGTCAGCTTTATAGTTAGGAGCACATGTAAACCTCATGGCATGGGAAGTTTCCATCATGTTTCTACTTTCATAAACTTCTAAAGTATGTTTCTAATGGTAATGTAGCATTAACTCTGTTGTACAGACATGGAAGTAATGAAGCCTTTAATCGATGAACAAAATTCAGATGGCATCTCAGATGAAGAGCATGAAAATAATTTCCTGCCAGTTGAGAAGCATTACCAGCTTGTTAATGAAGAAGGCATTACGTATGTATTACTCTTAAGTATTAGCTTGTTAAAATTTGTTGCCTCTGACTTGTTTCTCATGAGTAGTTTACTGAACTCTTAGGGGGTTTTCTTGCACCTGCAGTACAATTTTGTGGTTATACATCAGGACTTTGCATGGTTCTGGCAAAAAACAGCCCATGTTGAGTAGGTTGGTTGTTCTCTGGAAGCTAACAATGTAGTGGTCATAAAATATTCCAGGGTGTTCATTTGTGAAGTGATTGGGTCACTCAAAATCCCAGCACTGTTCAAAAAAGGTTCTGATTGATTTTATTTTTCCATAAAGAAATTTCACATGCCTTTGGAAGTAATCTGTTAAAGTTTAATTAGAAGAACTTGCAAAGGTGTTTTTTTTTTTTTTTTTTTTTTTTTTATAAAGCTCTGGCTGTCAGAATTGTGTTTTCTGATAATTGTTTTGAATATTACTGATTGTAAAATAGCATTGATGAAATTTGGTAATTTTGACTGAGGCAAGAGGACAAGAAAATCGCACAGAAAATAACCT
Organism: Microhierax caerulescens; assembly: GCA_035590215.1. NCBI lineage: Eukaryota > Metazoa > Chordata > Aves > Falconiformes > Falconidae > Microhierax > Microhierax caerulescens. The sequence continues at coordinate 11,299,520 of JAVJGJ010000014.1, read as the reverse complement.
TTCACAAGCTGGAGGAAGGAACTGAAGATATAACCTGAATGTAGTATTTGAATGAGCTTGCATGTAAAGATAAGAACATCATGTGAATGTGCTGGACATTCTTTAAAGTAGCTGGGCCAGTTCAAAGTAGTTGAAGCTCACAATTTATCCCTTCTATCAGGAAATGATAGAGGGTGTGGCTTTGTTGTTGCCCTTTTATTTTTCTTTTTTTTTTTGCGTGGTTTGGGGGGGGGGGGGGGGGGGGGGGGGGGGGGGGGGGGGGGGGGGGGGGGGGGGGGGGGG
>JAVJGJ010000014.1:11284274-11299228 GCA_035590215.1 Microhierax caerulescens | reverse complement strand
GCTTGCCCCCCCCCCCCCCCCCCCATTACTTCTAATATGACTTTTTCGGTTTTTATTCCTCAGGTTTATACAAACACTTACGCACCTCCTCAAGGGAAACATTGGAACTGGGCTTCTTGGTCTTCCACTTGCACTAAAAAATGCTGGCATTGTGGTAAGAATTCAATTATTTTTCATAGATTAGAAAAATTCTCTAGAAAGATCTACAGATATGTGACTGAGCCTGAAAAAATAAAGTCTTGATACTTTTTTTGTTTGTCACTACCAGCTTCAACAGTCATGTTCTCTTCTTTCCTCTTTAGTTAGTACTGAAGATGGAGATTATTATTTTTTTTTTTAAGTTACTGCTTCAGCCTGAAGACTTTATAGCATGTGTTATATTTTTCCTTAGCTGAAGTGTTTTAGTCTGGCAAAACCAAAAACTCTGTCAGAAAAAAAAAAAGGTTTTTATTTACTTGGACTCTTATGATGTCTCATGGGAATTGTTATTATGGGGTTGTTTTATCTTTGCCCAGACTTCTCTAGAGCCAGGTTGTTTGTCCTAGAATGCAGCATCAGCTTGCTAAATCAATCTTGTGTTTCTGCAGAAACAGGGTTTAGCACAGCTTGTTTATACCAGATAGCAAACAATGCATTTCCTAAGGCAAGGTAAATTTAATCAGGTGAATTTTTCACCTTACAAAAGCAAGTACCTTCTGTGAAAACTTTTGGTCAAAGTTCTACCCTGAAACAAATTATGTAATTTGAAAATTATCTAGAACTTGTATAGTAGAAGTTATCAGTGTTGTGTTTTGGGTTTGTTTGGGTTTTTTTAATACTGCAGATCATCAAGTCTTACTAATGTAAGGGAAAGAAACTTCCATTGTTGTTGCCACTTTAAAGTGGTTCAAACCACTGTTTTGAATTGTGCAGTCTTCTCTCTTGACAATTATTTTTTGGCAAATATCTTAATGAAGCTGTTAGAGGAGTGAAGTTGTTCATGACAATTTGGTATATATGGCTTGATCGCCCTGGAGTAGCCTTCTGTCAAGTAGTGAACTAGAAGTAGGGAATGATGTAAAACTTGGCAGCAAATCCTCTGAGGGGAAAGGAATCCAGATGCAGAAATTTTAAAATTATTAATTTATTTGTTGCAGTGTGAAATTTTTGCATGGACAGATTTTCCCTCAGGATATTTTCATGAAAAATTCTGTTTATATCCCATGTCGTCTTTTTTTTTTTTTTTTTTTTCCTATACCAGATGGGACCAATCAGCCTTGTGTTCATAGGAGTTGTATCTGTTCATTGTATGCACATCTTGGTACGTTGCAGCCACTGTCTATGTCAGAGGTAAATGTGGAGCTACTTATTCTGTTGCTGAGTTTGAGTATTATTTTTTGCTTTTCTAGTTTGATTTTTGGCTTAATGAATGTCCTAATGCTGTAGCAGTTTCTTCTCTTCAGTTCAGAATCTTGTACTTGAAAGAAACAACACTCAAATTCTTACTGTGCAACTATAAATGATAGCTATGCTTTGTGCAATACTGTTTTAATACATTGAAAAATTATTTGTTCTCAGCTTATACACAAAACTAAGTTGTTTTAACTTGTGTTGCCCAGTATCCTGGTCCCTGTCTCTGCTGACAGCTAAGCAAGTCTTTCTCATTGCAGTTTTAATTGTTTAGCTTCAGTCTGTTAGTCCTTCTTTATCTTAATAGCTTTCTTCATTGCTTTTGAATCCTCATTGTTTGGAAAAGTGTCCAATTTATAAATACCCAGTTTTTGAGTTCTTTATAGGAGTAAAAGATAAACTGAGAAATGCTGTGAATACTTTCATGATTATATGTGAGCTCGGTCTCTTTGGATTGTGACAACTTGATTCTTTGAAATTGTAGTGCTGGAGGAATGTGTTAAAGTGATGGTAGCGAGCAGATGAACACTAGATACTCCTCCAAGTGAGATGTACAATACCAGGGGGAAGCAGTTACTCAGTTTGACTGATGAGAGTATTTTGATTAATAGTGACTTTTATTGAACGTTTTTATCTTACTGTCAGGTGGTAAAGAGAAGCAGTGGGAGTGTCTTGTATTTAAAAAGTGCAATGAAGTTTTTGAACTGAATAGAAACACAAAACAGTTCATGTTCCTGTAGCTGGAAAAACTGTCTTATCAGTTTAATGTGATGTTGTACTGTGAAGGCATCCTGTCATTCCTGAAGTCTTTGCTTTTTCCTTCATAGTCTTGAATGGCCTTTTAAGATGTACATAAAATTAACATCACTGAAAAATTTTGATTGACTGCTTGTCTAGGAAAATCTGTTGAATCCTGTTGAAGTTCTTTGTGACTTGTAGATTTGAGATTACATAAGATATTATAAGAACCTGATTTTGGATTAGAAACTTGTGACCAAGAAACTTGTTTCGTAAGAAACTGATTTAGTACTGTAGAACTACGGGGAAGCCACATCGTGGTTTACATGCTTGCAGAGTGCTGAGTAGCCCTTCCTGGGGAAAGAAGCCCAAACCAAACCTCTAAAATTCAGCAGGTGCAGAATGGTGCCAGAGATTATTACTTACTGTAATCCTGGGAGGCCACCAGCATTTTCAATGCGGGGATCTAGGCTCTCATAGTTTCTGGTAACTCCATTCTTTCTTCACTCTTTGATTTCAGGATGAAAAAATCCTCACTGGGATATAGTGATACAGTTAGTTACGCCATGGAGGTGGGGCCCGTGACTGCTCTTCAGAAACGAGCTTCTTGGGGACGGTAAGTTTGCTTTAGAATTTAATTTAATACATTTGTTATTAAAAAATAATGGCTACACCTGGAATGGTTAGGAGATTTCCTTTTCACTAAGATGCTACCTACTTTATGGATGTGTTCTCTATGCCTGAAATACTTTGATGCAGTGTTATTTGTTATTTCCTGCAGCCAGCTAGTAGCAGTGACGTGGGAGGATTGCAAAATGTCTCTCTCTGTTAGGCATTTCAATTTTCAGGTCTACAAGAGCTGTGAAGGGAAGAATTCTGTTTAGTAATATGGGAAGAGATGTGGTAAAATAAGAAATGCATTTTGTATTGCTTAATGTTGTGCAGTAATTTAAGTTTTCATTCTCTTTTACCATAAGCACATTTCTCTGCATCACAGTTCACTCTTTAAATAGGTTGACACTGCAGATGTTAATTGCCTCAATATATTTATTCTGAGAGGAAGCAAAGGAATTATTTGATTCCTGTTTAAATATAGTATACAAATAATGGAGAAATATTTACTATACTTCACAATAAGGGTATGCAGACATTAATGACTTGTCTCTCAAATTCTTCATTCCTTTTTTAAAAAAGGCCGCTATTTTTTCCTTGCATTTGTTGCTGTATAGCTGTTTATGGAGTTTATTGTATGACTACACAGTAGTGAAACTCAGAAACTGAGACGCATTGTTCAATGTTAAAGTGGTTGCTTTCCACACTTGAGGAAGAATTTTTTTTTGTCCTGTTCTTTTCAAAGATACAGCATCTTGTACGCATCATGTGTTTTGGCAATTACTTTGTTTGATATAAGGAAAAGGTGAGCTAGTCTTTTGAGATCTTTTGTGATGACTTCATAGGAATGGAGTAGGGCTCAGTTAGAGGGAAAAGTGGTTTGTAATGAAATAAAATGACAATTCTGTAATACACCAAAGTGTTACAAGCCACAAGTGGTAATCTGATTTCCAGAGACACTGTGCTGCAGCAAATCCATTCTCTGAGGCAGATCTCTGCTGTATGCCCGACTCTAGCAAAGAGTTGTGTTACACAACAGTGGCCTGAAGATACTTTCTGTAAGATTTTTCAAAAACAATCTGAACCATAGGTTATAGAGTGTTTTTTTCAGTGAGATATGTCTGAATGTGTATTTGGATACACTGATATAGGCTCACTTAGTAAGATGTGAAAATGTTTGTTACCTTGAATTGCTAAAATTTACATAACTTCGACTATGAGAGACGTTTAATCTCTGGTCCTGGTGGAAAACTGCTGTCTTGGGGGCTGATAGATGCCAGCAGATTTCATATGTGCATTGAATATGTATGTCAGTTGTTTATATTTGTACCACATTGTTAAATCTTTGAATTTCTTTTCATGCCACTTTAAAATATATGAGTACATCTTTTCTTTTTTTTTTTTTTTTTGAGGATCTTTGATGCCTACTTAATGTTACCTTAAAAAATGAACACATAAACCCCACCCTGTTTTGCCATAAGAGGAACCTGCATTGCAGCACTTGTAAGACTAATGTGGCATTTAAATCCAGCATTTTGACTACTGTGACAAGCAGCAATAATTGCATATTAGGTAGAAATGGGTTAATTGTTTTGATCCTAAGTATAATGTATATTTGTTTTTTTATTCCTCAGGTATATTGTTGACTTTTTCCTGGTGATAACACAGCTGGGACTTTGTATTGTTTATGTTGTGTTCTTGGCAGAAAATGTGAAACAAGTGAGTAATGTTACTGTATGGAAACAGTTATGGGTTTAGATTCATTTTTCCTCACCTTTTATTTCCTATCCTGATGAAGTCCACTAGAACTACTTGTAAAATGTGAAGTTGACAGGTGCACAGAATGGGTTCTACCATGGTTTCCGTAAAAGAGCTTTTGGTAAAAAGGAGCAATGTGCAAGGTGAAGTAAATTCAGATATTGTGCAAGTATTTGTGGCTTCATTGCTCTCTGATTTCTATGTTGAATTAAACAATTGATTGTGAAAATGATAGAAAATAAGGCTGAAACTGGACTAGGAGACAGTTGTCCCTGAATTACTTTTTCTTTTTTTTTTTTTTTTTGCCAGGTCTTCTGCTGGCTTCCTTTCCCCTTCCCCCTGACCTCCTAGGCATATTTTACCCTTTTAATGTCACTGGAATATTTCTTTAGTTCCTGGTTTATCCCACCTGTTTTCTAGAATGGTCTCATCTGCCATATAATCCGTTTTATCTAAACCAGTCCTAGTTTTTTTTTTCTTAAAACTGCCTGACATTGACATTTCTGCAGCCTCCTAGTAGTCAGTTCCAATGCTTTCTTATCTGTTAGACAGCTCTTTCTTTGTAGAAGCTTAAAACTTCTTATCAGCATTTTAAGTCCTTTATTTCATGTTCTAGCTAAAGTAATTTATTCTTTTCTATTTGTGGATGCCTTTTATATTTTGAATATTGTTATCATGTCTACCCTTTATTAGATAGAGGGGGGACATGACAGAATCTAATAATTCATCTTGCTTTTCTGTGGATTCTCTGTAGTTGGTCACATTTATCTCTTTTTTTCCCCAAGTTTTATCCCTGAAGTTGGTTTTGCTACTGTAGCTGAAGTTTTGCTTGTGACCACTAGAGCTGAAAGGTTATTTCACAGGTCTTACAGATCATATTTCAGACATGGTATTTTGCCAAAAATGGTCATTTTGCCAGACCATGTCATTGCTAATTCATGATTGATTTGTGATCCACTTTGATCTCTTGATCCTTTACTGCAGAGCTGCATTCTAGGCAATTCTTCTCGTTCTTCTTTCTGTACAGATGGTTTCTGCTTGCTTATAGAATCCTTTATTTTTCCTTACTGGATTAATTTTTAGCAGTTCTCGAGGTTGACTTTTAATCCTTTTCTTCAATATTCTTTCACTTTCCATCTGGAATAGATGTTTAAATCCTGCTTACTATATCCTCTGTGTTATTAATGAAAATATTAAATAGCACTGCTAGTGTAGCATTTAATGTGCTTTACTGTAAATACTATTATACATATAATATGTAGTATTGAACATATGGAAACACATTTCAGTATGTTGTAGATATTTAAATACGTTGGATATTAACTATTAGAAAAATACCGTGCAAGTTTATTTAAGGATGTCTAAAAAGCAAATATTTCATCCTGCCTTATTTGTGAAAAAGTCAATTAAAAATTGCAAATGAATCCCCACAACCACAAATGCTTATGTACCTCCCACGCAACTCCCAAACATTTCAATGAAACCCAGCTACTCCTTTTCTCCCCTACAACCACTGGTCACTGACAAAAGCAAACAAAACCATGCTTACCACTTTTGTGACAGCTGCTCCTGCTTTCATTCATGCTTTTTTCTCTCTCATCCTCCAGTCCTTCTAGCTCTTCTTTTTCTCAGTGGTGGAGATTTTTCTGTTGATGGGTCCCTGATGTCTGTTGGTCCTTCCTCTTTGCGTGCTCAGCAGCTGCAGTCAGCGGTTTGTGTGTCTGAGCAGGTGGTCCATGCGAGGTCAGCAGCACACGTTGGGTGCTCAAACAGGAGCCACGGGCACTTTGGACTCGTGGTGCGCTCTCCTGCATGGGCTTATTAAGATGCCAGGACTCTACTAATGTCCTCTGCTGTGTTTTCTGATCATAGGCTGATGTTTAGTGACTTCCATAAAGCTAATGGGGAAGAATCTGGGTCTGTCTCTAAGTATGTGTGCTGCTGTAATTAGTGAAGTGGGTGAGGAATAAGGTATGGTAGGTTACTGGGTGTTAATCATCCATATGGACTCATTCTATGCAAGAGGTAGAATAAAGGTGTCTCGGCATAGCTTAATTTAATTAGGAAGAAGAGTGTTCCCTTGGGGAGTTAGTACACAGAAGATAGTATGTTTTTTTCCTTCTGTTGTAGATGAGTATATTGTTTTTAAAGAGTATTTCAAGTTCTATAGATGAAGATCCCGTCAAGGTGAGGCGAATGTGTGGATTTGGAAGCTGGATGCTCTGTAATTTGTATCTTGGGAGAGAGGGGAAAAAATAAAGACAACCTCAAAACTACAGTCCCACTGGCATAATCTATCTCAATACCTAAAAATCCTATTTTACATCTGATGTTTTTGTGCTGCTGAAGTGGGGATTTTTCTTGCATCGTTTGTAATGTAAGTTCAAGTTAAAGCCTTTCCTATCGAATAAGTGTCTAATCTGCCAGTTGTTATATATGTGTTTTGACTTTAAGCAAAAGATGAGACTGAACACTTACTGACCTTGGCTTTTGTAGATTTTGGGAAAACAAAACCAACACCAAACAAACAAAAAAAACCCCACAACTAAAACCTTTCCAGGAAAGTTGTTTCTGCTATCTTGAAGAAAAGTTGAAAGATCTTACAGGAAAGCAACGACTGAAAAACCAGTAGCTCCAGAGACCCGTGACATGCACCCTATGGATAAATTAGTCATCAGCGATTCCGAAGTTCCACTTCCAAGTGTGTTTGGTTTAGGTCGCCCTGCGCCCTCTCTCCTGGGAGGGAGAAGTCTGGGGTGTCTTCCTGGCAGCTTTCTGTTGCAGAAATGTGTCCCTAGAGGGCGCCAAAGAACAGACATTGGTGCTGCTTGAACTATGTGGGATGGAAGGATGAGGAAGGTGACCGGAGGGAGCGGGGGGGGGTGGGGGGTGTGTGGGGGGGGTGGAGAGCTGAGATCAAGGAAGAACATACTACAGATGTTACTAATACCACTCCTTGACCAACGCCTCTGCATTATGCTCTGTGCTCTTCTGATCATGTTTGCATGTTATGTGTGTAAATTAAGTCCGCTGGAACCAACGGGAACTTCCACTGGGATCTTTTCTTTGATATTAGTTAAAACTGGCATCAACCCAAATTTAGCAGTCTCTTCCTTCACTTTATTTACCGTTTCAGAGAACTAAGATGTGACAGAGCATTTTAAAATGGTTCTGGCACATGAATGGAATATTCATCGGTCCAGATTACTTTGAGGTGAATATTTAGCTAGACGCACACGGTGGTACATGTGAGTCTAAATATTTATTTCATCTTTCAAATTCTGTGAAATGTTTTGATGCAGGATAGCTTCTGGTGTTAAATCTTTTCTCATTAGTGTCTGCGGGATTAAAACAATGTTGCCTGCATTACTTTCAGATGAAACTTTTCCTAAAGAATATTTTCCTGAGGCACCAAAGAAGCTTAAGTTGGAGAGAGTTCTGGTTAACTCTGACAGGATGCAGTAAGGGGCTTATGGGTGGTGATGTCTAGAATTTGAGAAGAATGGTGAAACTGGAACAAAGACCTTGGGCGTTGGCTGCAGCCATACTGGAACAGGAACATGCTGGGATAGGAAAAAGAATCTGTGCTTGAAGGAGCATGGTCCTTTTTTGTGCCATAATTACTTTGTTTTTCCTGATTAAGCAACAGAAGACCTCAAGTAGGGCCTTGGCATTTATCAGCTTGCTCGTGAATATTTGAGTTCTCTGGAGAAGTGTTCTTTTCTCATTGTTTGCTGGTACAGCATGAATGTTTTCATTTTTTGACTTTGTGGGAGCACTGTATTAGATCTTTAGCACTTAGAAGATGACCCGTCAGCTCCATACTAGAATTTAGACTTCCCCCCCCAGTTTTTATAAAAAGGTAAAAATACCTCCCAAAACTTAGGTTTTGATCCTGCTAGATGTTGAGAAGTGTGTAGACTGTGTAACAGGAAGAGCAGGTTTTGGGATACAAGCAAGGAAACGGGTCTTGGTTGAAGAGACTAAGGAAACATTTCTTGCTTCTGAGATTGTTCTTCTGAGTACTGTGTTCATCAGTTGAACTGAATTTTCTGCAGTCACTAGCTGTGCATTAGTTGTTTCCTGAGTTGCCTGATGTAAGGAATCTGATAACCAGGTTTGCACAAGTGTTTGATCTTCCGATACAGCTGAAGTTGGTAGATGCTGTGCTTGGGCGATGAGACATTAGGTGAGGCACTCCTGGAAAGAAAACCGTTTCAGACATTACACCATAATGTAAGTTAATGCCTGAATAACTGAAGTAACTTCTGATTAAGTCACCTTGTGACTAGGGACATCATTAGCCTTTGTAGTCACTATGTCTAGTGACTTCAGTGGTTCTGTACTTCCTTTCTAAAACCACAGTGATATTTCCACATGTGGTTTATGGAATTATTTGTGAAACTCCCAGGTGCAGTCATGATAAGCACAGAACAAAATGCAGATAATGTGTGTTCAGATTGGAAGTTGAGCAGTGTTCACTGGGTTCTGTGACATACACAAAAGAGTAGGTATGTAAGCCTTTTTCAATAACAGATCCATTGGATGGATAAGTGAAAAGATTCTTCTAAGTTGGCTGATATTCAAATGATATTTCAGATTATGTTGCTTTGTTCAGGAAAAAGACTGTTAGATATAATGTCTGCTGTTCTTGGCCCAGCATGACTGCCATATGCAGTGATGCACTAGCGGAGAGCAACAGGACACTGAAAGTATTTGTTGTCTGGAATAGCAATCTGAGGCTATATTAATTCTAACATCTAGGAGACTAGATGTTAGATAGTCCATCCTAACACAATCAGCAGTAAACTTGCACTGAGCTAAACAGCATTTGAGAAGGAGAGTAAAAAAAAACCAACCCCACAACAAAATGTCCTCCTGCTGCTTTGTATTTTGTTACCTGTTAGAAGAATTTTAAGTGTTATCTGATTAATTTTAAAAAAATAATCTAGTAAACCACTTTCAAAGTGACTGTAATGTTAGCCTGCACTTGAACAAATCAGTATAATCTCATCTTTATTAGAGGCTTCCTCTGCTGCTTCTTACTGTCACATCTCCCAAGCCATTTGCTCCACTCTGAGAAGGAGAATAGTGATTGTTACTTTTTATAATTTTTGCATTTTACTTTCTGACTCAGCTTTCTTCCACTCATCAGTCACCCTTGCCTGTTTGTTTAGCTCTCCCACAAGATTAACCTTTGCTGGATGTGGTCTGGTGTGCATCTTCTGAATCAATGTACAGAATCACTACTCTGTCATGTCTCAAACCCCACCTCTGCAGTATGGATATTGCCTGTGGCCTTGCTTAAAACTCATAAGTGGTACTACCTTGATTGATGCTATTAAAGTTGCTTTATTTATATGAAGTTGATTTAAAAGTATATATATCCACAAAAGGGGATAAACTGTCCTCCTGCACTTATATATCAGTATAACTGTGTCCATAATGAAAGTTATGTGGTATATACATGTACATGTATGTGTACATAAAATTAATCCCGAAAGGATTTTAGTAATGCAAAAACCTGTGTGTAATGGACGTAATCAAAACACCTTGACAGTCAACAGTTGAACTGAAACTTTGAAAAGTTCCTTTTCTTTAATAAATGTAAATATAAATTTTTAAGTCACGGGCTTCACATTTTGTAGCTGACGTTTTCAATGGGACTTACATGCTTAAAGCACGTTATAATTCTTAGAAAACTGTCTTATATGTCCTTGTGTGCAGAGCAACTCTGGCTATCTGCAAATGATGCAAGTAAGTAAACACAAGAGACTTGTTAAAAGTGTTTGTTCTGTGTTTCTATTTGAAGCATGGTGGGAAAGTAGGAAACTTGTACAGAGAGCTGTACTTCATGTGGCATTAGGGAAGGAATTGGGTTAACTGGTTGACATACTGCTTGGTAAAGTGGAGTTATTGCAGCTGCGTGAATTCACTGGAATTCAGTTCTAAATGTATTTAGCTCTTTGTAGCTTTCTAAAAATGTTATCTTAATGAAAACTAACAGACGTTAAATGTCTTGTAAGTGACAAGATTCTTGCAAGATGGAAACTATCTGTTTGAAATGAGTGGTCTCTGCTTTCATTTAAAGTGAGATTTCTGCAAAATGTGGTTGCAGAATTGTATCTTTTGTCTTTGCCTTTTTCATACTGATAAAATTTGTTTAGTGCTTTTTGTTAGAGAAAAGAATTTTAATTTAATTCTGTTGAATTTGTGGATTGGTTGAAACAATGGAAATAAAGTGAATTGTGCAATTATTTTTTCTCCTAGACTTCTGAGTTTTGGCATACTGGCCTATTTTAATGACTTTGTTTACATACACATGGTTTTAGATTATCAGCTAACTCCCTGTGCCTCATGACATAGTGCTAGTGATCCCTTGATTGCCTACCGTATCTCCAGCCTGTCCTCTTTTCTCTACTTCATCCTCTTCCTCAAAGAAAAAAAAAAAAAAAAGGCCGTGGTGTACTGTGACCTATAAAATAAAGTAGATGTCATTATGTACTGGTAATAGTAGTGTTTGCTTAGGACTGCCACGGCTACATAAAAAGTCACGCTGTAATGGTAATACTTACCCCTTTTATTTTAACAGCTTAACATGTTTGGATTTTTGAGGCAGGATCTATGATCTTACTATTTCACTTGCACAGATGATAACTGACAGTTTAAAGAACAAACCACATAGAAGGAATTGTCCATATACTAATCAGTCTTGGGATTGTGCCTGTGAACCGTGTGATAAGGATAATAACATATAAGAATTGCTACACTTGTATACTTCCACGCTTCCTGGGGTTGTAGGGTTATACAACCTTCCTCTGCGTTCATTTCTGTATTGACTGTGGGTAAGTAGTTGGTAGTCTGACAGTACTTAGGAATCACTGTTGTCTTCAGTTGTTTTATTGTATACTGATTTCCCAATTGTGTTTAAGTCTCTTTGTGCTATAGGGAACTGCCCCTCCTCCCCCCTGCCTAGGTATCTTTTCATAGTCGTCAAGCCAAAGGCTTTCTGCAGCATGAACAGGTTAAGCACAGTCATGTGCGATTTGTAAGATGGCAAATGCAATGGAAGGAAAAGGAAAAGATACACTCCTAGGGAAAAGGCATGGTAAGATTTAAAACAAATGGATTTGAACTGTTGTTGTTTTGTAGTAAGCACAGTAATTGCCAGCTCTTGATGTTTTGATGGTGGTGTGCACATAGCACAGAACGCATTTCCACAAAACAAATGTTGGCAGTTATGGCCACATTAACGTTTTTCCAAAAGAAGCAGTGAGAGCTGTGAATAGTGCCAAACTCAGTCTTCTGAATTGCACCATAGGCAACTGTTGTAATGTTATATACAAAAAACCTAATACACTTTCATGTTGTATACTACTGTTTATCTATAGGCATTAATTTATGTCAATTTAATGGATACAGGACTTTCAACTCTGAGCTCGTGGTTTTAAAATTGAGATAACGTTGCCTAGTAAAAGAGTGAAAAATAATTCGAAATTCGAATTAGAAGAAAGACAGGCAACTTCTTATTCTAATGTTATTTTGCACGTATGCTGCTATGATGTGCATGGCAAAGGCACAGCTTATTGGGCACTGAACTCAGGTATGATAGCAGCTGGTCATCTAACCCCCTTACTCTTCCTTAGGAAAATTCAGACTCTACGATTTAGGCCTAAATCCATCTTGCTTACGTTCATTTTGCCAAACTCGCCCTTTCTGAAAGAAATCTGATCTAAACTGCTCGTGTGGATTTCCTCTTTAGTCAGTGGTGTGATAAAGACGCTTTCAAGTCCTGATTTTATCACTTGTCTGAAGGATGAAACACTTGCTAAAAGTGTCTGGTCTTGTCCTCTGCACTGAGAGTTACAGGGATCTCAGAACACCTGACGCTTAGCAGGTAAAGCAGAAGGACAAATTTCGCTATAGAAAAACAGTGATGTGACCATATACTCAATTTAACACTTTTTTTTCTTCTTTTTTTTCCCCTCTACAGGTCCATGAAGGATTCTTGGAAAACAAGAACGCTTCCATAAACGGCGGTGCCACCAGCAGTTCTGAGAAAAGGAGTACTGACTTACGAATATACATGCTGTGTTTCCTGCCATTCATAATCCTCCTGGTCTTTATTCGTGACCTCAAGAGCCTGTCCATGCTTTCATTGCTTGCCAATCTGTCCACGGCTGTCAGCCTGGTGATCATTTACCAGTATATCATTAGAGTGAGTATAAAAAAAGTTTATAAAAGTTTCAGTGTGGCAAGTTGTATTTGTTGCATATGGCAGTTGTTCTCTGATAGATACGTACTGACTGACAGTTTCTGAAAGGCAGAATTAGCTTGTATTTAATTGAAGCATCTTAATTTAAGGAGATGCCTTAATACTTGAGACATAATTTAAACATAGCCTTTTAGAGTACTTTTGAAAGAAAGGATAATATTGCTGCACTTAAGACAATAAAAATATGTAATGTAATGACTTGGGGTTCCTGAGTGGAAGAATACATGAACTTTTATGGGTTGCACACAGAACATAAAAGGTTTTAATCCGTGGTCAATCTTTTTGTTGCAATAGAAGAACAATTGCAACAGCAAAGTTTATTTCTAATGTTTTTCCAGTACACTCAGGAAAAACTGAAGACTTTCCCTTTAAGAATGCTTATTGCAAACTTCCATCTCCTGAGAAGTTGAATAGTTGCTGCGTTTTCTGGGTTGCTGCTGTTTCTCATATTTGGAGGCATTTCATAATGAAACACATGAAACTGATGGCTTGTCGTGGTTTAACCCCAGCCAGCAACTGAGCCCCATGCAGCTGCTCACTCATTCCTCCTGCATCAAGATGGATGGGGAGAGAATTGAGGAGTGAAAATGAGAAAAACTGTGGTTAAGAAAAAAGACAATTTATTAAGTAAAGCAAAAAACATGCATGCAAACAAAGCAAAACCAGGAATTCATTCCCCACTTCCCACGGGCAGGCAGGTGCTCAGCCATCCCCAGGGCAGCTGGGCTCCATCATGCGTAATGGTGACTTGGGAAGACAAATGCCATCACTCCAGATGTCCCCACTGTTCCCTTCTTTTTCCTCCAGTTTAATACGCTGAGCATGATGCCATACGGTGTGGGATATCCCTTTGGTCAGTGGGGGTCAGCTGTCCCGGCTGTCCCCTCCCAGCTCCTTGTGCACCCCCAGCCTACTTGCTAGTGAGGTGGTGTAAGAAACTGAAGGGGCCTTGGCTCTGTGTCAGCCCTGCTCAGCAACAGCTAAAAACATCCCTAAATTGTCAACGCTATTTTCAGCACGAATCCAAATCATAGCCTCATGCTAGCTACTATGAAGAAGATCAACTCTACCCCAGCCAAGGCTAGCACGTGGCTGAAAAAAAAATCACGTGTAGAAACCTCTACATTTTTCTTTCTTAGAATTTTTGAAAAGTGATGACAGTCACTTGCACACACGATGTAGATAAGTGGTGAGTGGCACTATTATTTGAAAAAGCTTTCGCATGAGTGTTATGAGACAAGTAGGAAGTGGATGGGGAGGAAGACAGAAAAGCCAGAGAGAGGTATTGGCTGGGCAAGGAGGCAGAAGAAATTACAGAGAAGAGATTGTAGGAGACAAAGAATAATTAATTGTTCTGCAGGAACTCAGCTTCTGTTAAAAAGGTTTTCTTTTACTGTCCCTTATGATTATGAAGAATATCTGTGCAGTATGAAAACAGATTAGAAAATGCAGTAGTCTGAGAAGTTTGCAGAGGATTAAGCTTAAGGTGTGAGCTTTCCCTTTAGTTTTAGCTGACGCTCATTCATATACACCAGTGTGATACTTCAAATGTGTAAACTTCCAGTGTCAGGAACGTGAACCTAGAATAAATACATGTGCAAGTGTCTGTGTGTGTGTGGGAAGGTGGCTATAAATATGTACCAAGTTTGGGAGGGAAACCAGGGATTGTAAATAGCAATGTATACACCACTGTCAACATGTATTGAGTTTTCTTTCCTGTAGCATAATGCATCAATCAAAATTGTAGGATCAGCTCGTGTGCTTTACATAGTGCTGTTTTGCTGTGTGTTCTTCAGGGTATAGCAGATCCTCGAAAACTGCCTCCTGTGGCTGACTGGAAGAAATACCCTCTGTTTTTTGGGACTGCAATATTTGCTTTTGAAGGAATCTCTGTGGTAAGTGCTTTTTATTGACTGTTCAAAATATCTGAATCTGTGCTAGACAATGGGTTATGGGCAGTTTGTCCTGGTTTCAGCTGGGACAAAGTTAATTTTCTTCTTAGCAGCCTGTGTTTTGGCTCTGATGTGAGAACCATGTTGACAGCACACTGATGGTTTTAGTTGTTGCTGGGTGATGTTTATACTGAATCAAGGACTTTTCAGTTCCTTGGCCCCTGCCAGCCAGAGGGCTGGGGGAACACAGCAAACTGGGAGGGGACACAGCCAGGACAGGTGACCCAAGC
>JAVJGJ010000014.1:11260766-11284139 GCA_035590215.1 Microhierax caerulescens | reverse complement strand
GGAGCCCGGCTGCCCTGGGGATGGCTGAGCCCCTGCCCGCCCGTGGGCAGTGGGGAATGAACCCCTCGCTTTGCTTCGCTTGTGTGTGCCTTTTGCTTTACCTATTGAATTGTTCTTGTCTCACCCCCTGAGTTTTACATTCCTTTCTGATCCTCCTCCCCATCCCTCTGGGTGGAGGGGAGTGAGCAAGTGGCTGCGTGGTGCCTGGTTGCAGCCGGGGTTAAACCATGACACAGTTTTACTCCTGTTGTTATTTTGTTGGTTTTGTTGAAGCAGTAATCTCCCATATTGGTATGAAAAGGGTTAATTTACCTTGTCAAATAAGGCAAAAGTTGAGGAGCAACAACCCCATCAAAGGGGAATTTGGTGAATACTAATTGCTACTTGGACACTTAATACCTTCCTGAATTACAAGAATGCCTTTCTTTCCAAATAGGTTGAGACACTAGTGTAATAATAACTCTTATCATAATATGCTATATAATAAGATAATACTCAGCTAATAATATGATGATACTATAATTATAATGATTCAGCACCTCAGTTTTAGGTGATGAGTGTGTAAAAATAGAAACACATTCAGAATCCTCCTCTTCATTTGGGATCACTGAGCACAAAGTAATTTATTAGAAATGTGTTATTCTTCCTGCTGCAAACTTGTCTGTAGATGTGACTTGATAGAGATGGCAATGATAAGTAAAAGGATAGAAGTTTCAGAATATTTTTTTTGATTCACGGCCTTCTGACAATGAACCTCAGTTCCTCATTGTTTCCTGAAAGGCGTCAATTAAATAGATCTATCATTCTGAAGATTGAGTTTTTAAAAGGGGATCTTTTTTAATGTCTTACTGCTGTTTCTAAGAACTTTCTGATTGCATCTCACACTAGCAAAGTTTGCAAGTTGGTTAGCATTTTTGTTTCACATGGCATATTTTAAAAAGTAGCTGAAGAGGCTTCTGGGAGTGGTAGGTCATAGTGTCTTTAAATTGTGGGGAAATTGCTGTATACACTCTGTTTATTACTAATATATTTACATGCTTCACCAAGTGTTACTGTATACTTTAAACTAAAACGACAAACCACCAACTCACTCTTCTACCCCCCAAAAAACCCAAATGAAAACAACACAGCAGCATGCAATTAACCTGAAATGACTGTCTGTCATTGACATCACAGAAGAGTTTTGAAATCTTTTTTGTCACCTCTGACTTGAACCAGAATATTTCACCTTGCTGCTGCATTATAACCGCTAAAAGGGCTGAACAGGAGAACCTTTTAACTCCTATTATGTTACAAAAGTGTGTTTTCACACTTGGGATATGTGGATATAGTGACTGTGTGTCTCCACTCAAACTGTTCTCGACTGTTTCTCAAACTGGGGCAGAGATTTATCTGTGTGTATCTACCATTTATCTGTGTGTATCTGGACATCTTTCCTTCTGTCATTTGTCTGGGATTGTTTGATGGCTACAGGTCTTGGGCAAAACCCCCACAGTGAATAAAACAGATTGGACTATGCTAAGCTTGTTGCTCTTAAATTGTATAGTCTGTGTGGATAGACTGTACTTAACTGTGTGTGGGTAAACGCGAGTCATTTACAGGAGATCTGATACATGTCTCAGTTGTATTAGATTTGCTCCTGTGCTGCATAGTCCACAGGTGTGTATTTGTAGCCAGGAGATCCCAAATGAGAGACCTGTGAGCCTCGGGCAAGTGTGGAAGGCTTACCATCTGGTAGTGGTAGTTTATTAAATTATAGGTAGGGAATTGGTATATGGTAACTATTTTCTGGCACATTAGATCCCACATTAGACAGCTCCTTAAATTTACATCAGCAGTAGCAACGTTGACTTCTGATGTAAACCTTTAAAGAACTGCCTAGAGCATTTGCTTGATTGAATTCCTGGAGTTCTTAAAGATGCATTAGTGACAACCAGACTTTTTTCCTTCTTTTATTCAAGAGCATGTAACATAGGGTTCATTTGACTTGCACCTTTAAAACATAAAAATACTGCTTGATATTATTAGGTCCTAGCATTATTCAGTTATTGCATGCATTTCTGTACAGGTTGTCTCAATTTCTTACTTGATTGTCATTTACTTACTCTTCAAAGTAAATGAAGTGTTTCATTTTTTGACTTTTGTTCCTGCTGTTTATAAACTAATTAAATGTTTGTTCATTATGGTTTGATGTACTTTGTGTGTGTGTACATTACACAAGACCATTAAAATGATGTGGCTACCTTTTAAAAATTAAAATTAATCTGAAAGTGAAAATGTAGAGCTTAATATTTCGTATTATATGCAGAATGATATTAGTATGTCTCTGCTTCTCAGGGGTATTTTGAACATACAGAATGTTTGCAGTCGTTCTTAGGCTGTTGTTGCATGCACCATAGAGAAGATTTGATAAAAAAAAGATAATTTTATAGGTTTGAATAATCAGGATTAAACAAAATTGTTGAAGCATGAAATAAAAAAGATGAGCGAGGCAAAGTGAGGCTTTACATAGTTAAGATTTCATACAATTCTTGGTGATTGATTTAATAACTAGGTGTTACAGCTCAGTAAGCTACCATCATACTTGGACTGTGATATATCTGTATGTGTGTTTGTGACCTCTTGCAAATGTGAAGTGAGACAAGTGAGTTTAAAATTCCCTCACTGAGATGTAAGCTGTTGTGTTTTAATTCACATTACAATGCATTAAGAATACTCACATAGTCAGTTGCTGTTGTATAGCTGAGGTGGCATCTTGAGACCGTGTCCCTATATCCATGTGGCTGAACTGTTCTGGTAAGGAAAAAAACCCTCACACTTAATCAGGTTGGCTCCTTAGTCTGCTCTCTCTGATGAAGGCACTCAAAATGGATTTACATAATCTTGGTCTTGTTAGAGACTCGATTTTAGATTTTATTCTGGAACATATTGCAAATAAGATTTATTACTGTGAATCTATCTGAACATTATAAACAGATGCCTTAAGGTCTTAATTTTATCAGAGAAGGTGATTGTGATTGATTAATTTTATGCAGTAAGTTGGCCATAAACAGTTATGATACTTCATTTCTCCTTTTCCTTAATTCCAAGTATACGTTATGGTAGTTCTCATCTGAGAACTGCCAGGTTAATGAATGTTACAAAGAAGGACAGCAAATGAAATTCTGAGATTTTTTGGTCTGGTTAAGTCATCTTAAGCAGAACCTGACAAAAGTGGAAAAATGCCCTTGGTGTGGATTTTCTACCACCATTGTTCTGTGTAATATGGTCTTTCCTGCTAGGAATATTTAATGATCAACAATTCGAGTATAGGAATGAATGGTTTATAAGGCTCCATATAAAACAGTACAGCTTAGCCATAGCAGTCAGGAGGATTTATTTTCAGAGGTACTTAACTGATTTTGTTTTTATTATCAGGGGAGTGGCTAATGTAGACAAATAATAATTGCCAGGTCATAAATGCCACGCTTAGCATGGAAACATGTTTGTCTGGTTTCTTTGAACTGAACAGTAGGCTGCAGGGGAAATACTCTAGCACTGATTTATTTTTTCATCCCACTATTCTAAAAAACTTTTTATATATTGATTTGTTTTTTTTTCTTCTAGTTCAGCACTTAGCACTTTCACCTTGTGAAAATTGTATTGACTAGTGGCATCAGTACAGTTTGTAGAATGGTAGTAGCAACAGAAATGCAGTACTCCTAAGTGGATACAACGGACCATTTAAGATACTTGGTTTTGTTTATTTAAGTGAAGGCCTTGGTTCAGAAAGGAATAACATGTTAATTGGGAGATGAAGAAAATGTATATTCAGCCCTCAGTGGACCTTTTTGAGTAGAGTGCTCTGCTGGGAGTGGGAGAATCTGCAGCCGCTTCTTTCCCTCTGTACTCTGGCTGTGGATTCCCTGTGCCAGTTGATGCTGCCTGGTGAATCACGAGGCTGGTGGTCAGGCCACAGAAGAGAAGAGTACCAACACTATTTCTGGAATACAGGAGCTGCAGGTGGTATAATGGATTGAATGTGTCTTTTACAGAACATATAACATTGTTTTGTAAGAACCATGTTTGAAAGCCTCTTTCATATTCCAAAGGTGAGTAGGTCAGTTCTTATAATAAATGTGAGATTTTTGTTACTGAATTAAAAAGTAACTTCAGACTGTGCTCCTCAGTGTTCCCAAAATGTTGTTAAACCTCTTAAACGTACTTTTCAGAGGAGTGTAAAAGCAAAGCCTTCAGGCTTGCATATCTCTGTAGCATTACTATGTGCAGGTAATAGCTTTGCATAATGTTACACAGTTATACTTAATGAATATTTTGCAGTGAAAGTCTGGTTGGCTTTCTTGTTTGAAGTATAAAAAACAAATCCAAATGTGGAAGTGATGTTTTAACATGCGCTTCAGGGGGAAGGAAGATGAAATAGATTCATAACATTTAAACACGAAAAGGAGGATGAAATAGATTCATAACATTTTAAAAAGAAAGATGAATTTTCGTCTCTGTTCTGTATAATAAGCTAAATTAAGTATGGTTTGTACAATTAAGTATTGTTTGTGACTTTGTTTTTTGTTTCCCCTGTTGAGTGCTGCAGACTGATTAGCCTAGCAAAGAGAAAATGTTACTTTCCAACATTAATTTCAGGTTTGGAAAATTAGGATTCTGATGGTTTAGCCTATTACTTGAAGATGTCTGTTAAAACTGCTTTTAAACTTGAATATCACAGCTTCACAGTAGAAGGCAGGGTGGTATTTGTATAGCAAAAGACAGTCTCTGGAATCTCATTAGGCAGCAGCTAACCAATTCCAGGAGATTTAAAAAAGAGAAAACTAAGTGGATTATAATTTTAAAATGTCATTATTTGGATTTTGGAAGTGATGTGGATGAGCTTGTTAGGCCTGTGGCTTTGAGATAAAAGCCTCTCACTGTCAAAAATTCTTTTGCCAGATTAGTATTATCCTTTTAAAAAAATAAATCAAACCAAATGACACTCTTCTGCTGTCTTTTAAGACCAGACTGGATTTGCCAGAAGCAGACATTGAACAGGTAGCATGACATCATCTAAATCTACTTGGCCATTTCTAGACCGGAGAGTATCAATTTCCTTGGTGTTCTTTGAGGTGATACAAAGGCTTGTATCCTCAAAATAGGAAAGGTGGGAGTTCTCAGAGGATGTTTTTGCATTTGGACAAACAAGCGTAAGTGACTGGAGTTGATCGCTGTGGAGATGACCTGCTCCTAAATGTACGTGGTAAATGTGGACTGTAAATGTTGTGTCAGCAAAATCTCCTGTGTCAGCTACAACTACTATACATAATCACTTGGGTTGGATGTCTTCTGAAGATGATTGATGAGAGAGAGGAGGAAAAAGGTTATGGGCAGGTGAAACAGAGAATGTTGTTAGATATAGCAGATGAAAAAAGAAGTTGCATCCGAAACTGCAAAAAGTTTATCATCTGCCATATTCAGCTGAATGTTGATAAAATCTCAGGCAACTCGGTATTACCTCTTTATCAAGTTAAATATTCCTTACCAATATGCTGGACTTCCTGAGTATGGAGGAAGTTCCTTTGACCCTGGAGAACCATTTGTTTGTGCATATTCTAACTCTAATACATCCTGTATTGACAGTGAATCGTCCTAACACAAACAGAAGACTCTGAGTACAAGTTTCTTTCAGGCCGCATTCCGTACTTGATGCTTTCAACATTCAAATGTTTATTTTTCCGTAGAAAACCTAAGATATACATGCATTTACACAAATAGGATAATAATGGCATTTGAGTTTACTGTTTGGTCACCTGAAACGTTTCTTAATCATCACGTGATTCGGTGACTTTGGAGAAATGGGGAAAGAGCAAGAGTGACAGTGTGCCAAGCTGTCGTGTTCTGCTTTGCCAGCTCGTGGGAGATGTGTTTTGGGGCCTGGTATACATGGCTTCAGTGAGGCACAAAAGCTAATTCTTCTGTTTCGACGTGACCCTATTTTAGGTGGAAAACTTGTCTGTCTTAAGTACACATGCAGTAGAGCCAGAGTGAGATGCATGCTTCTTATACTAATTATATGTATAATTCAGCCGCATAGTTAAATAATATCAGGTAGAAATATTTTGTGTAATTGACTTTGCTTTTCTGGTGTCAGATTTTTTTCATTCCCCCCAGCCCGTTATTCTGTAATCTTTCTAAGCTGCTTCTGTTTTAACTTGCAATGGTCTCAGGTAAGATTTCCTCCTTTCTGCTATGTTCTGAGTGCTTATCTGCAGTGTGTGGAATTGTCTAAGTAATGTTTAAATACAAGTCCTCATTATATGACAAACCTTTTGAATAGAGCTATGAAGATGCAAAAACGCTAGCAATTTTTTCTGGAGAGAGCAGCCAACTGGAATAAATGCTTGTATCCTTAGTTTTAGACTTTCATATCTGTCATTTAATTGTCAGCATCTTAACTTCACCATCTACCCTAGGATTTTTCCCACTCTCTGCAGCCTTTTCATTGCTGAAGGTAGCATTGTAGTGTGTGTGTATATGTAACAATAAATAAAATCTAAGTTCTTAAATATTTTGCCAACGTAGTTATTTTGTAAATTAAATATACTGAAAGTCATAGAATAATTTTCATTTATTCGATCAAGGATGATGGAGACAGTTTAAAAAAAGAAAGTGATTTTATTGTTCGGCTCA
The DNA here is from genome assembly GCA_035590215.1 of Microhierax caerulescens. Lineage (NCBI taxonomy): Eukaryota > Metazoa > Chordata > Aves > Falconiformes > Falconidae > Microhierax > Microhierax caerulescens. The sequence goes on along the minus strand of JAVJGJ010000014.1, from coordinate 11,277,464 downwards.
AAGTACTAAATATTAATAGACCTATGATTTTGTCAAAGGACTTTTACACTTAGTAATGTTCTTGAATGTTCACTGGGGAATAATGTTCCTAACCCAAAAATTTTTTATGAATACTTGTTCTCCCGATTTGAAAGAGCCCTAATCGTTTGCTGTTGAACACTTCTGCAAGCATCAGGAGTGGCTCCCTAATAAACATTGTGGCTTAAAAATCATATTGATCTGTCAAGAGCAGCAGAAAACAAATCCTGTGGGAAACGGGAGAGGTGAAAAGGAAAAAAATGTAATGGCAAAGGTGTTTGAAAGAAGATCATGGTAGGAAGTGCTATGTTTTGTATTCTTCAGCTTGTCTTTGTTGTGTATCCTTCAACTTGTCTTGTACTGAAGCTGTTTTAGCGCTTCACAGAAGCAGCGATGTGTGCTTTAGCTGTCAAGGTGCCATGCTCTCATGTCAAATGGAAGTGTATGGAACTTTCTGCTCATCTAAGAAGAGCAAATATCAGTCAGTGTCTTCCCTCCCCATTTTGTATAGATTGATTTTGTTTGGAATAGGATGGTTATTTGTTTTGATGATCGACATATTAAAATGTAAGATGTGAATTGCAAAATGCTTTCTGTGTTGGGGTCCTGTTTTTTTTTAACTATCTCAGTCCAGAAGTGTGCATGGCTGTTCTCAATTACTTGAAAGGAGGTTGTAGACAGGTGAGGGTCGGTCTGTTCTCCCAGATAACAAGTGATAGGTCAAGAGGAAATGGCCCCAGGTTGTGCTAGGGGAGGTTTAGACTGGATATTAAGAGAAAAATGTCACTGAAAGGTTGGTCAAGGGTTGGAACAGGCTGCCCAGGGCAGTGGTGGAATCACCATCCCTGGAGGTATTTAAAAGGCATGTAGATGTGGTACTTGGGAATATGGTTTAGTTAGTGGTGGACTTACAGTCCTGGGTTTGTGGTTGGACTTGTTCTTAAAGGTCTTTTCCAACCTAAATGATTCTATGGCTGTTTTCAATGTATCCCAGGATAGAGACATTTCTGTATTTAGAATTGTAACACTTTGTAGGATCCTTAGTCCTGTTTACTTCCTGTGATGCTCATTAATCCTCGATGGAAAATGTTGTGATTTACTTTTTCACTTCTGCAGTCATGGAGTTTGCTCAGCCTCATGCAGGACCTTGCAATATATGTTTATGTTGTCCCATGTCACTTCAGAAGCTGAAGCAACATATGGGTGGAAGAGCATTTTGAATAAAATTTGGAATAACTTTTTATTTTTTAAACCGTTTTCATTGAAACAGATTACAGTTCATAAATTATTTGGCTTCTGCCTACAAAGAAGCAGATATGGATAGGTGAGAACTTTGTCATCATTATAGCTTATTTTAAGTTTGTTTAAATTTGATGTGGGTTTGATCCGTGGCTGACATAAAGGCTTAAGTGCCATTGCAGCTTTGGGAAACTTGATTTTTAACTCCTGAGCCAGAGGGAGTCCAAAAGTACTTGGTCATGTACTATGACTTCATGTTTTATTGCAATAGATTGAAATATATTCTCCAGCAACATTTGTTGTGTTTCTAACTAATATTTTCTTTTATCACTTATCTTGTAGAAATTTTGAATGTAGCATAAGTTATAGAGGACATGTTTGAATTTAGTATTGTATGGCCTGTAGCTACAGTTCCAAATGCAGTGGTGTGGGGGATGAGGAGTAAAACTAAAGGGTGTGGCTGGAAGTGTCTGATTAATTAGGAATGTAATTTTCTACTTACATACATGTTTTGATGGATAAATTTGCATACTCATGTGAAGGACAGCAAAGCATATAACACTTAAATGATTTTTACAGGACAAATATTTTAAAATTTTAGTGACAGATCTAAGATGCTGGCTTTTAGTTTTCAGTTTGCATCGTAGGGAAGTATTTTAGATTTCATTCACAAATAGGTAAGACATGATAGTACACAAACTTGCATAGCTTCTGTAAAATTTCAGAGCAAGCTGAAGATTAAATAAATGTCATAATGGAGTGATAAATAAGCTTTTAAGCTAAAACAGTTAAAAGGAAAAAATAACCTCTGGAGAAAATGTCAAGATTCAGATGGCAAGCCAAGTAGGATATATATAATTCCTTCAAGCATTGTTAAATCAAGGCCATCAGAATTGGGCAATGGATTGGTGTTTTGTGGGTATGAGTAATTGTTTTTCCTGGTGAAACAGGTAGGAAGCTGCTTTGCTGGAACCCGAGAAGATTGGATTTTGGAGTGAATTAGGATTGCTCGTTAGATTTCAGAAGGCAGTATTCTGTAATGAGAACCTGTCTTCTGGATTTATTTCTATAAACCTTTTATTACAAAAATGGATATACAGTCACCATTTGGCTTGCATCTTTCCTTGGGTAATAGTAGACACACTTTTATTTGCAGTCATAAGGGATCTGTTAAGGAATGTTAGATTGTTTATTGTACTTGTTGCAAAACCGTGAGGTTCTGTATCTTCCTCAAGAGAGCGAGCTTTAAAAATGCATCTAAAATTCATGGAATCAGAAAGCTTGTTGCTCAGAAATTTGCATCATACCTTTTGTGTACAGTGGAAGAGGAGAGGTGCAAGGACAGAGAAGCAAAACGTAGCGATGTAATAATGACATTATGTCATGATCGTTATTTGACTTGGAGAAACCGTACTTTTTCTGCAGACAGTTCCCCAGTGTTCTGTGGGGTTGTAGTTCCACCTTTCAGTGAACAAATGAACATGTTGGTACCTTCTGCAGACAAGAAGGAGCGGGCCAGGCCTGGGCTGCATTGAATTGGAAGCCATTCTGCATTTGTGTATATATCAAATGTCATTATTAGTAATAGCTATTTATTAAAATCTGATGCAGTCATATAAACGTATCTTTTCTTATAATAGAATGCCCATAGCCAGTGTTTATTGTACATTTGTAATGTTTTGCTATTTCAGTTGGAGGTTTAGCCAAAAGTAGGAGGTTTCTTTCTCTTCTGCATTTTTATGAATAGCCTGCAGGGCTTTTTTTTGTGAAAGGAGGTGTAGAATCATTGATTAGTTTTGGTTGGAAGGGACCTTTAAAGGTTCTCTAGTCCAAGCCCCCTGCAATGAGCAGGGACATCAACTAGATCAGGTTGCTCAGAGCCCTGTCCAACCTGACCATGAATATTTCCAGGCATGGAGCATCAATCATGTCTCTGGGCAACCTGTGCCAGTGTTTCACTACCCTCAACATAAAATAATTTCTTCCTTGTATCTAGTCTGAATCTAAACTAAAAGAGGGTAAAATTGTCACCCCTTGTCCTGTCGCAACAGGCCTTCCTAAAAAGACTGTCCCTGTCTTTCTTAGAAAACTCCTTTAAGTACTGAAATGCCACAATAATGTCTCCCTGGAGCCTTTTTTTCTCCAGGCTGAGCACCCCCAGCTTAGCCATTCCTCACAGGAGAGATGCTCCAGTCCTCTCATCATCTTTGTGGTCCTCCTCTGGACCCACTCCAACATGGCAAACAGTCCCATAGTCTTTGACCTGAGCTTCTTCTGACTGTGAAACCACAGGATTTTTATTTTTTTTTCCCTGTTAGTAGTCCCCTACAGATTGCTTTTGCAATTTCAGAGGCAGGCAGTCCCCAGCATCCCTTTCCTGACAGCTGTTATGTGGAAAAACATAAGATTTTTTTTTCATGGCTGGCATGTGTGTCTGTGTTCACTGCTCTCCTTCTGCCAGGAACGTAAGAAATGAATGCTGGAGACTTCGGAAATCAAATCTCTGGGCCAGTGAACTTAAGTGACACTTGATAATCTGTAAACTGGGCAAGCAATTGCCACTAAAGCTCTGCAGAGATAATGTAGCTTGGAATAAGATCTTACTGTAACAATTTATGCTTGTTAGGATTCCCAGAAGCTGTAGAACATGGCAGAACTTAAGAAAATGTATTCTGTTTATAACCACCAGAGAATTAACACTGAGAATTTTTATTACTGGCCAAGGCTCAAATACTGCCTGTCTGTAGGAAGTCAAGAATGGGAAAACTTGGACGAAGGGAAAAATTGCCTGTAATTTTCATCCTTCAAAGCTCTTAGTAAGGAGGTATATTAAAACCATCTAGTTCCAACTGAGGGCAAAAGAATCTGAAATGCTGTCTGTTCTGCCTGGAAGTTTTTGGTGTGAAATACAAAAAGATTACTTGCTAGGTACTATGTGGACACAGAAGCTTCATTCATTTAGAGGAATAAACAAATTTTGTGTGTGTGGCAGTAAAGTAATACTTCTAGCCACATGTCTCCTTTTGTATTTTCCCTGCTGCTTAACACTATCATTTAAAAATTGATTTAAGTTTTGAAACTCTTCTTTGTTTAAATTTTGCATTTTCCACCAGATTAAGTTACGGTGCAAGGTCAGATTGCTTTTGGGAGGAAAAACATCAGCAGTGGATGCTCTGTTTAAGGCATCTGTAAGATGTTTAACATTTTAATTCAAAATGAATGAAAAATTTGAAATGCCTCCAAATGTGCACCTTTTTAGAGATCTCTGTGTTAGCACGTAGAAAATGACTTCTTCAGAATTTCTAGGGTAGGAGAAATAAAGCTATGTGGAATGGATAGGCAGTGGTGATGCTCAACAACGCATCAGGGAGTGAATACCACTGACCAGGAGGAAAGGAATAATTGCACTATAGAAAATAATATGACAGCAATTCAAATATATCAATTTGTTAATTAGTGGATGAAAGCTGCTTTTTTTCATAACTTACATTGGTTAAACTGAAAAAAAAATATTCAGTCATTTAAAAAACAATTTTCTGTGATGTGATGGATGGTAACTTTTACAGGGCAACCCTCTTTCACTGAAACTGTTTTGTCTGTATTAGATTTGGCAGAAATGTTAACCAGAGATGACAAGCTTGTTAGTTTAGTTCTGTACTGTTAATCAAATATAACCTGCATGTCTACTGAAAGGTAAGCTGAGCTCTGGTCTTTATTCCACTGACTATATTGACTAGATTGTCGTTACCTGTCTTTGTTATAGAAGCTTAAATCTTTTACTTAGATGTAGACATACAACATTAGGTGTCTTCAACTATATCCCATATTGAGTATCTGAGGTGAGTGAACAGTTCTCCTGAAAGAGACAGGGAAAGAATGCTTGTCTAGGAGCATCCACAGTGCATGTGAGCATACATTCAGTTTGTGTTTTAATGAAGACATGAAAAGATCTGTTATGCTGATGCTATTCAAAGTGGGAGGAGCAGATTGTGAGCTTGTTACTTGGTTTCTGCCTTGCCTGGAAATTTTGTCTTTGTGGCTAAAAATTAACTTGGAATTTATTAAGCGTATTCTTCTATATGCTATATAGTTTGTGTAAAAGGCGATCTTTCCCGTGGACTGCATGCAGTAGTAGTTGTAATGTGTGATGGCAGGCCCAGCAAGGCTATAGTTCAGGCTCCAAGCACGTACACGATGTTCAGCAAAAGCAGTGCTCAGTGTGCCTGGCCCTATCTGCCAGAAAAATGACAAAGAGCCTGGGTCTGTATTCTGGTAGTTATGGACTCAAGGTTCCCTGCCAGGAGAGCTGAGGGTGTCTGCTAAGCATGAGCTTGTGTGTCAACCATGTGCGTGGCAGGTTTGTCTGTGATACAGACTGACAGCGTAGACATACCTAATAAAAACAAAATAACCCTTGGATTCTGAACGATTCTGTTACAAAAAAAAAAGTAACCTTACTCATATGTATGGGTGTATGCCCATACATACTCTATTGTCACTTTCTCTAACCTATAAATACTGCTTTGTATTTCCACACTGATGCTGTTTTGTGAACAATATAGGTACTTTTCAGTAACCGAACATTTCTATTGGGTGCATAAACCACTGTGATCTTTCAGGCTGTAAAGCATTGTAGAGTACTTTTATTTATTAATAAAATCACCTAAGTTTTGGAAATTGGCTTTGAGAGGGGGGAGAAAAGTTGTTTTACTGTAAGGATGTAAAACGTAATTGATTTTCCCTCTATTTCCAGGTACTCCCATTGGAAAACAGAATGAAGGACACAACGCGTTTCCCACTGGCACTGAACATTGGCATGGGAATAGTCATGACCTTGTATATCTCACTTGCTACTCTAGGGTATCTGCGCTTTGGAGATGAAATCAAAGGCAGCATAACTTTAAACCTGCCGCAAGATATATGGTAAGTGCACAGGTGACTTAAAACCAGTAACCTAGAAGGCAAAAACATTGCAAGGGTTGTTCCTCGCCTCAGTGCTGTCATGCTTATAACAGACAGGTGCTCAAACTGTTTAAAAAAAAATAAATCTGTATATACTGTCTCTGTGCCTTCTGTAGTAGAGCTATGATCCTGGCCAGCAATTTCTTGCATATTAAATGGAATTGCATATGGAAATGGATCAATGATCTTTATAGTAAAATATTTCAGCTCTGGCAGGAGCTAGTGCCAGTTGTATTGAAGGAAGTAATATGTGGTTTCCATATTTCATATTGCAGATCTGAAACCAGCTAGTTTTATATTAGATATAGTGGCCTTTTTTAGTGGAATCACTGAGTTTAGCAGGTAAACAACTAGAATAGAAGACATCAAAGCTGAATAGATTTGTGGTTCAGGTGCAAGTCCATGGATAATGTATAATAATGGCTTCCTATCAGGAAAATGAAACTTGTGCTTGCCAGTGTCTCAGGAATATTATAATTTTAATTTAGCTTCTTTTTTTAATGCTATGGGAGCTCCACATATCACATGCTGAAGAAACACTGAAGGCTATTTCAACTGGTGCATTGTTAGTTTTGTATCTGTTTATGGATGGATACATACTGTAACTATTAATTTAACTTTAATTTTTTTAGTACCTTTGTGTCTGATGGGCCTAAAATTAGGTATATCAACAGTGCAGAAGTGTAAAAGCTCAAAAGTATTTTCATGTTTTCAGTCTGATCAAGTGATGTCTTGCAGCTTATATGCCCACATCTACTTATTTAATGTCTGTTGTGGTACCATATTGAAGTAGTGAAATCTCAAATTATGTGAAACAAACTACTTTGATAAACTGAATGCTGATTCCTTTTGTTATTCTTTGAAACAAAAGTAGAACACATTTGGAGAATGTTCTTAATTTTCAAGTGATACTTTTTCACTCTTAATTTTCATTCCTTGGCGTCAGTGTGAGCTATGCATTTTTCATATTATTGAAAAGGAGTTTTGTTTAATTGCCTGACTGATCCCAATGATAAATTCATGCAAGTATAATAAAATGTGTCTTGAAGGATGAGTGGTTCTTTTTTGGTTGCTAGAATTTTCATGTATCTGTTGCTTGTTTGCTTGTTTTGGTTTTGTATTGCTGTCGTAAAAACTGAAATTTGGGCATCAATTTTTTGCCTATTTTGAGTGTTTTGGTTTTTTTTTGTGGTGGTGGTGGTTTTGGGGTTGTTTTTCCCTGTTTTTTCCTGCATTTCTGTTTTTGGGGGCATATTGCTCATGATATATTATTTAAATCCTTTCATTGTACATACATACACATTAATAACACCCAGAAGTCTTCAAACATTTACTACATTCATTCTGTCTGTATGATGCATCTGAAAGGGAAAATACTTATATTTGTAGCATTACATGGTAGTGCTCATTGTTGATGTGATTAGTGAAAGGTTTGTTTTAAATGGTGGCTCTGAGTTTATTTATGCCTCAAGAGAAGCGATCTTACAAAAGGCGTGAGAGGAATGTGGAATAAGGGAAGGCTGTTACTCAGTTGCTTTTTCTTGTGCTTGTGCAAGCAACAGAATTAATTTCATTCTGCTATAATATTCTGCTTTATTCTACAGGCCTGCTGTCTAACAGGGCTATTCAAATGAGAGTTTTCAAACAGCTATTGGCTACAGTGCATATGTGATGATAAGATGGTATTTATCCTGATGGCTTTACAGGCCTAATGCAAAGAAAGAGATAATAAAAAGAGGTGGACACTGGTGCTCTATAAGTTGGGGAATCAGCATTATAAGTTTAATAACCTCAGAGCTACTCAGGGCACATATGTAGAGATTAAGTCATCTGTTTTTGTCTTACCCTGGATAGCACCCCAGAGCACCAAACAAAATTAGGAGAAGCAGGTCAGTGGGTTGTGTTGTACAATGTTATTGCTGTGCAGCACTGTAGGTCTACCTGGTACAGCACTGACGAGCAAATGTGTGCAATTAACTGTGCTAGCAAAACAAATTTCCAGTGAACCATATGACAATATTTTGTTATTTGGTCCTCACATAAAAAGCCATTAAGTGGGCAGATTGAACTAGAGAAATGCAAGAAGCAGATGAGGTTTTATAAGAAAGTGGTCACGTGAAAGAGCCTGGAGTGTAGCTAAGCAGTGAAACTTGGCTTATGCATTTAATTTCAGTTGGACAATTCCTGTCTTAAAAATAAGATTTTCCTGATTTTATTTTTTTTTTTTTAATTCTGCTGATTTCTCAGTTGTTTGATGTTCTTGCAGATTAATTGACCAGAAGGCAGATGCAGGCCCTAGAACAGTTAAGTCCTTAAGTTTAATTTAGATAGACAGTTGCTCATATTCCGAAAAACATTCTGCTAGATTGGAGGTTTTGGAAAAGAGACTTGTTGCAGTTCTAGTTGAGATTGTGTTTTGAAGTACAAATTGTCACTCAGCATATTAATTAGAATGTGTTGAAAATGGACTTAATGAAAAATTGAGAGTAGTTTTCAGCTTGATTTTGCTGATCTGTTACAACATCTTTCTTCTGGAATCAAAGAAATTCTGTTTTACTGCATTACATATTTTTTCTTTCTTTATATGCAGTTATGTTTAGCTGTTTGGAATATCTTAGTAATTGTTTTTCATGTCCTCAGAAGTATACAGAGTACTTGGGGGATGGATCTTTTTGCTCAGTTTGTTGCTGACTGAGGAGAGGACACGGAGGCACAGTGTGTTGTTCACCTGATTTATGCATGATCATGAGGTGCATCCTGACTGAAGCCAAGGAGGAGGCACCGTTTGCCTAAATCAGTACATATTTATAGTTAAAAAAGTGCATAACTGTCATCAATTTGAACCAAGTCCTGCAGCATCTGCAAATATAGATTATGGGAAATTTAGTACTTTGTAGTGTCCTTGGTTGGGGTCTCATAGAATCATAGACTGGTTTGGGTTGGAGAGGTCCTTTTGAAGATGATCTGTTCCAACCCACCCTGCAGTGGGCAGGGACATCTTTCACTAGTTCAGGTTGCTTAGAGCCCCATCCAACCTGATCTTGAAGGCTTCTTGTCATGGGGCTTCCACAGTTTCTCTGGGCAACCCTGTGCCAGTGTCTCAGTGCCCTCAGCATAAAATATTTCTTCTTTGTCTTTGGTTGGGGTCTTATTTTCTTGAGGCTGAAGGCTCTTTCCACCATCTGTTCTTTGTTAAGATACAAGTGACAGTCTGTGCAAAATTCCCTTACTGTGAATCCCAAAGGTTAACTACTGTACTAATATTGTAGCATATTAAAATTCAAGAAGGTGTTACATGGTACTAGTTCAGGTGGAAGCTTAGCATAATTAATGCCCTATTTGGCCTAGCTGTATTGATACGCATGTTCTGTTATACTAGTTTCCATTTTTTTTCCTTTGAAAGAGGCACAACAACATCTAAAATGTAGAACTGAAAGAGAGGCAGATTTTTTTTTTCTTAACTTCTTTTAGCACATATGAATGATTTAGAATTTTTTAAAAAAGTAGCCTAGGGAGCCATCCTTGTCTGATTGAAATACAGTATTAAATTACTATTAAAGTCAGTTTGATAATATAAGCAATTGTTTCCTCGTGAAAAATCTGAATCCTTGTAGAGCTAGAAAAATAGTTACTGTAATGGAGATGCTTACTTTGAACTACTGTGTATTTAAAGCTTTGAATCCTGCTTTTGAATATCTTTTAAAAATTATTTTTTTAAAAGGTGTGGAGTGATCTGAAGCCTGAGGATTACAGGCAGATTGTGGGTAGCTGGTCAGTTTTTGTTAACCAGCTAAAATACGTCTAAGCTTCTGCAATAAGGACAGCGATGCAGAACTGATAGAAAAGTGACTCTTTTTTTTGCTCTACATTTCTAAAAGCTACTAAAAAATCGAAGTGAGTTACAGAAGCAGTGGCTTCTAAACTAGCTACACCATTATGTCACCATGTATGGTGATGTAATCGTTTTTCTGTCCCTTTGAATATGCCTTTGGAGCTTTACTGAGTTGTGTATAGTGATGGTCAAACCTTTGATGCAATTTAGGACCAGCTAGTCAAAATGCATTTTTACTTAAAGTGTATTTTTCTTTTTTCCCCATATATATGCTTCTAGTTCTTTCTGTATATTTGTTCAGCTAATAAAAGAGCTGATTTGTTTGTTAGCAGTCTTTCTGCTAACAGGGGCTATAAGCAGCACTGGCTGGATTTTATTTACGAATACAGATACAGGCTGTGATACTCAAAAGGAGAATTCTTTGAGTGACCCCCGCTAGGCTCTCAGAGAGAGACAAAGGTCCAGTTTGTTCTTTTCCTACTTTTGCTGCTGTTTTTTTCTTTTCTTACTGTTGCAAGTTGCTTTTGCTTTCTGGTTGCAGTTGAACCTCCTTCTGAAGAAATGAAACAAAAAAAGGTATTTGAGGCTTTGGTCCGCTTGGCGTTGTCTTCTGTTATCATGGGTTGTTTATGAGAGATACTCTCATTTCTGAACACACAACACCCCATGGCAAGTGAACTGAAACCTTACCCAAAAGGTTTGATGCTGTTTTTAGGTGCATTCTTAGAAAATCATGCTGAGACTCATAACTTCTGTCAGTTGACTGTAAGCAGACCTATGACAAATGCTTGTAGTTTATGCAGCATGGATTAAAAATGCATCTCAATTTACCTGTTAGTGGCATGGATGATTCTTTGTCAGTTGTTTATTCAGCCAGAAGTAACAATGGTAAGAGTGTCTGCACTTCACATTTTTTTTCTTCAGAGCTTAACAAAAATTTTCAAACCAATTTCTCTGAGACCTTCTCTTGTAGTAGACCTGCAGATGTTTTGTTTACAAAAAGATGTAGGAAAACCTTCTAGATGGATTGTGAAGGAAAAAACAATAACACTACAACCATATACAACATATTTCACTGTGTTAAGTGAGATAAGAGCATGAGCATGATACTGAAAAAAACTATCTCGGGAGAAAAAGTAGTATTTGTTACCTAGAATATGGCAAGACAGTGCCAATATATGGGTTATTTTCCAACATATATAACGAAGCAAAATGCACAAGTCCATGCAAAATTATATTGAAGTTAGGTTGCCAACCCATTCAGAATTTTTTTTTTAATTTTAAAGTATTTTCTGTATTATATACTTGAGCCTCACCTGAGCTACTTTTATTATATTTCTTCCAGAGGTACAGTTTATATGATGGTGGATGTGAACATTTTTCTTTGATTAGTTTTTTTTTCTTCACATTTGGTATGACACTTCTTTTTCTGATAAATTCTAATAATCTTTTCCTTCACTCTCAGGATAAGGGTTTCTCATTCTGCACAGATCTGAAAATAAAATGCATAAAGACTAAAGCTGGATGATCTGATGTCAGTTAATATTTTTGGAATAATAAAGGGTATTTTGAATCAGTTTAGGCATAAAGTTGTTAAATGTAGCTGAGTTTTATATTATAGAGAAACTGTCCACTGTGTTGCATTTTTGGGAACATTTTTATCTATATTTTTTGTGACATGCAAGGTGCAAGAACACTATAATGGAAAGAGATTAATGAGAATAGAAATACTTCCCTCTTCTTAAAATGCAGCTTGTGCCTTTTACCAGTCTGTGTAGAGATAATTTTGCTTTTTGTGTAACTGAATTCATGGAGTGGTGCAAGACACAGCAGCTTGTCTTTGTCTGGCACAGAATTTAAAACCATCCTAGAGTAAATTTTCAACAAAATACACAATGTTCTAAAAAATTCTCTTGATCTCTAAAACGTTTGCTTAGTTAGAGCAGCTCTAGTCCTGCATGTTAGGAAGGACATCCCTGCATCTGAATGAACTCTTCTCTACACATGCATACATTCCTTTTCCAGTTTCTTTTTCTTAGTAACGTATCATGCCAATCTACTGCTGGTATAAGATTGGTACAATTTGGAGCTGTAGAACTTGGTGCTCCTTTGTGGTGCTATGAACCCTATGAAATAGTCTGACATGGGACAGTAATTTAATGGTGTTCTGTACCTAGTGGTTTTGAAGAGAGGGGTGTGGACAGCAAACATATTTGGTTATGGATATTTTCTAGCCTTAGAAGGTACTCCTTCCATTTTTAGTAAATAATATTTCCTGAGATGCCTGTTTCCCAGTGTGAAAAAGTCTTTTTAGGAACACTGTGTGAATATGCAGAAATCTGGAGGCTATTTGCGTTGGTCTTTAAAATGTCCGGTGTTTACTGCCACTGTGACAGGTTTATCAATGTACAGATGATATTTGATGTGAATTTGGAGTTTTCATTTCCCAAACAATTGCTGTTTAACTTGTTCTTTTCAAATTTTATTCATTTATGATTGCTTTCTGATGAACTTGTTCTCTTTCAAGTTTATTCATTGATGATTGCATGATGTTGAAGTGGTTTGGGTTGGTTGGGGTTTTTTGTCCATATTTTGATAGTTTATCTTCTGCAGTTTCATAGGCAAGTTTATCTTCTGCAGTTGCATAGGCAGTTATAACTTGCAAGCAGGTAATGTTTTCTTTTTGTTTGCTGGGGGAAAACATATATTTTATGTGTATATAGCTTTAGTGCCATTAGCAAGCTAATTTTTTAATGAAGAGTTTGCAACTTACATGAATGTGTGTAAATTTTTTCAACAGGTTGTACCAGCTTGTAAAAATTCTGTACTCCTTTGGGATTTTTGTGACCTATTCAATTCAGTACTACGTCCCTGCAGAGATTCTCATTCCAGCTGTCACCTCCAAGGTGGAGCAGAAGTGGAAGTTACTCAGTGACCTTGCGGTGAGAGCGCTATTAGTCTGCTCAACCTGTAAGTATGTGCAGAATATTCATAAAAAAGCTGGCTATTACACATTTTTGCATCCTGCTTATTTAAGTACATGTTTTATTACTTAGTTTTCCAGTGACTAGTAAACCTGAAATTTTGTTTCAATGATTCAGTGTGTTTTGACTTGCATGAACAAGTGAATCTAATGTTGTATTTGTGTTCTAATCACACTTGCTTTCAGTAGGTGTGACCAATTCTTTGACAGCCATATCTTTTGCTAATAATACTCTAAAGCTTCCAACTTAAAAACTTTTATTCTAAGAAAATTTTTGGGTAATGGATACACATTGCTGTTTCATGTCACTTTCTCTATGTGATCTGCAGTGCATGGTGCTCATGGAGAAATCCTTTTTCTGTTGTGTTGGTCTGAGGATTAAGCGTAAGGTGTGCTGGTTTGTATCCATAAAATACCACTGGCAAACATGGATGCCTGGTCACAGTGTTCTTGGAGGGCCACTTACTTTAGGTGATAATGCTCCAGATTAGTTTTGTGTCTCTGCCCTCACTGCCTGTTACTCCTGCTGTGTTTCTCACTTGTCCTTACTCTTCCCCAAGGACTCTACCGCGTCCCTGCTTTTCTCACAGCTAGCTGGTATCGTAGATACTAGTGGGAATCAGCAGTGCTCGTAGAATGGTGAGCATGGTCTCACCTAAGAATTGATACTCCTGAAGATAACAAACTCAGGAAGTGGTTTAGGTTTGTCTTCACAGCTCCTGTCTAAAGTTCTGGGTAACGTAGGAGACTTTTCTCAAAGATGTTATAAAAAATTGTTTCTAGTACAAAGCTGGCTTCTTGACTCCACCATTTGTACTGAAATGAGCTGTTTATCTTAAAACAAATCAAAACCACCAAACAAGTGAAAAAAACCATCTTGTTTTTTTAGGGGGGAAAGTATTGATGAAAGAGAAGAGTTTCTTTTTTGTTGGGTCTGTTTTGGTGAACGCTGACAAGTGACTAATGTGCTGGAGAGCAGCTAATAATTTTTTGTTGTCAAAGAGAATTTGCAAGTCCAGTGAGACCTTAAGGTCAAACCTGTTAAGAAACGTTTTATTGTTGGTGGAGGTTAATTACTGCAGTAAGCAAAGGGAAGTACCAGTGACCTGATAACTTGCTGCTCTGAATATATATCTGCTATGTGAAATTACATGAAAAAGCTTTCTTGAATAATGAAGTGCAAATCTCTTGAGGCATCGTGTAGCCCACGTTCTACTTCAGATGTTTATGGTACATAGCAAATCTGTTAAGATTTTAAGATTGAGGATAGATGAATAGTTCTTGTAATACGTAAGACACAGCTAGATCAAAATGCTTCAAGCTCCAAAATGCTTTTTAGTGTCTCTCCAGGACCCCAGTAAACTCTCCAGTCTTAACTGGATCTTGGTGTCATGAGGTCCTCAACTTCCACACATTCTCTGTTGCCCTTTATGTGCCTCTTATAACCTGCCCTGGTAATGATACCACAATAGAATTGAGAAGCTAAAATTCTTGTAGATCCAAACTGTTGCTACAGCTGAAGGTTTCGAGAATTTGTAGGTGAAAGATGTTTTCAGAGCTGTGTCTGATGAGAGTAGCCTGTGGTGAGTAGGTTTAAAAGCACATTTCCCTGTTTGACTTGGGAAAATTATAAATGACTCTGTTTATAGTAGAATGTAGTCTAGTATAATCTATTGGGTATAATTAACTACATTTGGGTGAGTTGGGATGGAAGGAATCTAATCCAGCACAGATCGTGGTGGCTGTCTTTCAGAGGTATGTTGACGTGTATTCTTACTTCTTTCTGTTTTCATGCAATTGCACATTGTGATTTTTTCCTGTTTTAAGAAAATTATAAAACAGCAGCTAATGGTCTTTCTTTTCTGAAGGCATAATAAATACTTTTAAATGATTCAGTATAAAGTCAATGCTATATCTTTATTTCTTTTTAAAAATTGTGTATAGTAAAATTGGACCCCGTTTGTGCCATTGAAACTTAGTTGTCATGCAGATCTCTAGAATGGACCTGCTGAAGTGTAGAGGTGTTACTGGGATATTTGTGAGTATTAAATTGTTTGCTGCAAGATACAGAAAAATGAAATTAAAAGTTTACTCTTAAATGTTTGATATTTGCCAGGCTGTTGTGTGATATATTGTATTTATCCTAGTTGTCATTTCAGTTGGTTTTTTTAAAGTGGTTTCTACAAATTGTATGCATGCAGCATCTATAATACTTTTTCACCAACAACTGTGTGTGTAAGCTTATGTATGTATGGCTTACACTCAGGTTGGTTGTCATTTTCCACTGAAGCACTGGTTATAAACAGAATTGATTTAAATAATGCTTCCCTTTTACAAAGCGCAGAACATAGTTCCTAAAATGATTCAGAAAGCGTTTCTTGAATACAAAAAATCCAAACCCTTGTAAATAGAGTTTTAAAAATGAAATGGTGTTGATATCAGTGACAGAGTATGCTGTAATGTCTGGACCATTCAGAGGTCATAAACTGATTAAAGAGACTCCTCTTGCTTGAAAATAATTCTCTGGAAAGAGAAGCTTCAGCTGTGTTGCTAATAATGCATTAGCTTTTAAAGAGAAGATTTGAACAATCAGTTATTACTAATTTTGGGGCCTTTTGCATTACTCAAAAATCAGGTTATTGTTTTATTGTTGCAATATATCAATTGCAATATACCAACTCTGCTGGTAAAAACCACACCCTGGAGTAGTTTTGATGGTGCTTTTTTGTTTGTTGGTTTGTTTTTATCTGGTAAGGTTTGCTTTAAGTAAGGACTTGACAAATGACTGGAGATGTAACATGCATCCTGTATGTGTTCCTTAGGTTTTTTCATTATTCACTTGCTCACTTTTGGGGACTTTGCATTGCAGGAAGGTGATCACAAGTATATTATGTATTTTTAGATTTACATGTTTACATTCTTCACTACTGTTTCACAAAAGAGATCTTCTTTGAGATAACAAAAGAGATCTTCTTTGAGATAACAAAAGAGATCTTCTTTGAGATAACAAAAGAGATTACTATGGAAAATATACTGCATCCCTAATGTCACCAGTCCGAACAAAGCCTTCAGGCTTGGGGCAGAGGAGAAGAATACCTAGACATTGGGAAGTGCATGGCTTGGCTGCATGGTTGTCACTCTGGGAGTGAGTCCGTTCACTGAGCCATTCAGAAGGTGCGATGAGATCACTTGGACTCTTTTTCAAGACAGAATTTGTAGTTAAAGCTTGTTTCTTAACATATTGGAAAGGAAGTTACAATTAGATACAAGAACAAGGTTTGCAGTAGCTATCTAAAATGTCACATCTGTTCTTAGAAACTTTTTCATTGAATCACAGAATGGTCAGGGTTGGAAGTGACCTCTGGAAATCATCCAGTCCAACCCGTGCTAGAGCAGGGTCACCCAGAGCAGGCTGCACAGGATCATGTCCAGGCGGGTTCTGAATGTCTGCAGAGCAGGAGACCCCACAGCCTCTCTGGGCAGCCTGTGCCAGGGCTCCGTCACCCTCAAGGGAAAGAAGTTCTTCCTCATGTTCAGATGGAACTTGTTGTGTTTCAGTTTGTGCCCATTGTCCCTTGTCCTGTTGGTGGGCACCACTGCAAAGAGCCTGGCCCCGTCCTCCTGACACTCACCCTTAAGGTATTTGTAGACATCGATGAGATCC
>JAVJGJ010000014.1:11241224-11259431 GCA_035590215.1 Microhierax caerulescens | reverse complement strand
TGTCATTTGTCACCGGGGCACTCACCTCATTCAGCAGTGGGCCCACATCTTCCCTAGTCATCCTTGTATTTCTTCCTTGCTGTTGACATGCTATTATTCAAGACAAAGTCAAATACTAAGTGGTGTTTGTGCTGCGAGAGTGCTAGACTTGGAAAAGCTTGTTCTTCCTTTGGTTATAACTCCTTGTTTTTATTTTTTGAACCAGGAGACAGTGAGTGCAAATGACTCAGCAGAGCTTGTTTCCTAATACTTTTCTCCCTTCTTCCATTTGAAGTTGGTGTTAAAATAGCATCTTAGCATTGCATAGGTAGAAATGCAAGTCAGGCACTTTTGAATTTTAAGAAAAAGGAGGGAGAGTGGGAGTTTCCACTTTATTTGATACTGAACACTTCTCTCCATTTTGTTTGTAAGAGACATTACCTCTTCATGTTTGGTTGGATTTCATTGTGTATGGTGTAGCATGTTAGAAGATCACACTGTACTTCAGAAATCACAACACTAAACTGTTTTACAGACTCAGATGAGCACCTTGTGCACTGACTGGAGGGATGAGCTAGGCTTGTGTTAGAAATTCAGACTAGAGCTGGAGACTGAGTTTGGTAATTGTTGCAAGTAGGTGGGAGCTAGTCTTGTAGCTAGCTAGGCAGAAATATAATTGAAAGCTATACTAGCATCCCTGTGGCAGGCAAAGTTGGAAATCAGCAACACATACAAACAGAAGGAATAGGGTGAGAGCCACCACAGGATTTTGAAAGCACTGAGAACAGATATGAAGGTCGTGCTTGAAGTTCATCGCTGCAGGAGACCTCCACGTACGAGTGTAAAGATCTCCAGTTCAATAGCAGCTGCTGGTGTTGCAGCCTCTGCCTGATGACTTGCCATCTTTGTCCTTTGGTGGGTCAGTTCAGCTCGTTGTAATATGTAAGAGGACAGAAAATCTCTCTGATTGTGCCCAGATAGTACAACCACACCCTTAGAGTTTCAGTAGGTTCCGTTACTGTTGTGTAAGCATTTTTGTTGAAGTGAGGTTTTTTATATGAAGTTTATTTTTCTCACAGATTTAACTTTGTGTTTGTGGCATTTGAATGTCTGATAACTGCAGTGATTGGAAATATTTGTCAAGGTGGTTTGGTTTTTTTTAATCCCTGACTTTTAATATGTCACAAAACCAG
The DNA here is from genome assembly GCA_035590215.1 of Microhierax caerulescens. Taxonomy (NCBI): domain Eukaryota; kingdom Metazoa; phylum Chordata; class Aves; order Falconiformes; family Falconidae; genus Microhierax; species Microhierax caerulescens. The sequence continues at coordinate 11,258,259 of JAVJGJ010000014.1, read as the reverse complement.
TTTGTGTCTGTGCTTGCTGGGTCTGCTTGGATAAAGTTTGGGCACTGTGCCCATGGTTCAGCCCTTAGCTGAGCCCGTTACGTGATGGGATTGTGGCTACTGCATGTTTGGATTAACCATTTTAGCATGAGCTTTTTTGCTTCTGAAGGAACTGGACCATGCTGGGTGAATTATTAAAACCTTTGTTAATATCTTTACATAGAACACAGTGTAAGTTTTATCTTTTGAGAGACCCATTTGTCTGCGAGGACAAGAAAAAAAACACCTACCTGAATGAGTCCTGTTTAGTGCATTGCCTGAAATAAGTTGCCATTACATTATGAGAGGTTGGTTTTTTTTTTTTACTCTTCCCCGTTTACCTGGCACTGAGACCATGGTGATTCTGGAAGGGGAGAATTTGGAGAGGTTTTATTGAGCCTAAACAGTTAATTCTATGTAATAACTTCAGAATATGCTGAGCACATGGAGATTGAGAGGAGATCTGGAGATCCCCAGCTCCAACTGCCAAGCATGAGTCAATATTAATGTTAATAGTGTTGAATGTACTAATTTCTGTTGATGCCTCTCAGGGAAAATTGTAGTTAAAAAATTTAGGTGGGACAAGAATGTAAATTTCTGGCCTACTGTCTAACTCATGTCCTCTGCCAGGACATTTTACAACTCTTACAATTAAGTTTTACTTGGTCAAGGTGTTGGAAGAATTTAAAAAAAAAAAAAGCGTTGAGAAAATAGTTTTCATCTGAATGGTGGCAGCAAATCCATGAAGTGATAAAATAGAAAAGAACAATTTAAGCAGTACTTTAGTTTTTAAAGAATAAGTTGTGTTTAATTTATTAGCTTCAAGATAGTAGTGAACAATTTTTTTTCTGTGAATTGGTAAAACCTGCTGAAAAGCATCAGCAAATATAATGGAGAAAACTGGAGTTGGGAGTTAATAGCATCTTCCACCCACACAAAAAATAATTTATTTATTTATTTAAAATAGCTTAATTTAGGGCTGTATTCCTGCAGCCACGGTGCTTCTGTTAAAATGAAAATTAAGCAATACTGCATTTGACTGTGGCTGTGGATATACTGGTTGAGTTGTCAGCTCTTTTGATTGTTAGCTTGAAATTAAACAAACTTAATTGAATGGCTGATCCAACTGAGCATGAACTGAGCTGTTAGTGAGCTGCTTTCTATTAAAAAAAAAAAAACAAAAACCCTGATCAGACTGTATAATTTTACCAGAGAATAAATGCATTATTTATTGAATTTATCAGTGATGCTTGTCTTAATATTTCCCCACTTCAACTGTAACTGGTTAGGAAAGAACAGTTCTTGATGCTGAACGATTAGGCACAAGATAACATGATGTTTACCAGGTATCTTACACTGTTTCATAATGTGCCAATAAAATACTTGCTTAGAATCGCTGCAGCAGAGGTAACATGAAGGAATTTTAAGATCTGTGTAGATTATAACACATGCTTTTAAAATTAAGGGATAATCGTTTATATAGAAGTGATTTATGTATCAGTCATTAGACACAGAATTTTTTTTTAAAAGAGCTTGTTCATTTTGAAGGGTAATGTTAATGACTGATAAACTGAGTAGATACCTTGGTGATTTAAAAAAAATTCCAAATGGGATTTAAAATATTTGTGTGGACTGTTAACAGGCCCCTCCTGTGGGCTTAAACACAAAATAATTGTTTATGAATTATCAGAGGAATAAAATTAAATATTTGATGAATCCATTATTTTTTCTAGTGTGAGTTTGGGGTTTGGGGGGGTTTTTTGGTTGTTTGGTTTTTTTTTAAATCTGAGTGGCTGATGATCATAATTCTTGTTTTCTAGTAGAAGATACTGTGCTGTGGTTTTCAGTTGAGAGATGAGAACAAGCACCGTTGGGTGTTTTTGGGGGATATGTTCAGGCATAAGAAATAGGAAACACAGCTTCTTCCAACCTTTTTTAGTATCTTTGCAAGAAGAATGGATCTCTTAATATTGGTTATATCCTGATTATGGTTTCTTTCTTTTGATGGGCCATTATGAACTATGGTGCACCTTAAGAGTTGCTGTTGGTGTAGGCATCGTTTTATATATGTGTAATAACTAACATTCTTTCTCAAAGTACAAATGTTAAACTTTTTTATCAGATTTTAACAGATGGATACCGAAGGTCTATGGATTATGATTAATGGTTAGATGTTATGGATTATTTGAATGGTGCTGGTAGTGTTTCTTATTACTGGTTGTTCTAGAAACGTTAACTTGTGAGTATAAGTTGTATGACATAATGGTTTAGGGATTTTCTTTCTAAAACTAGCACTGCTTTAGAAATAACCATAAGGTCCAGCAGAATTGTCTAATGTTAATATTTATCAAAGCCTTATGAAGCCATCTGGTTTAGTTCTTCCTTTTGGTCCATTGCTTCAGCTGATGTCAGATCTTCTTTAACAGTGACTCTGATATGGACCCAAACAATTTACTTGCAAATGATTGTATTTTTTAAACCTTGTATGGAAAGTTAAGGTTGTAAACTAAATTCCTGAAGAGTCAAAACATGTCCTGCTTGCTTTTTTTTTTTTTTTTTTTTAATTACTGCTGTTTAAGGCTGGACTTCTATTGAATTGTTAATTAAGATTCTGTGAATAAATTTAGATTTTGAAGTGCAGCTGTTTTCCAAAACTTTTTTGTGGTTACGGGAAAGGAAAAAAGTATGGGCTTTGTGATTGAGGCAAAAATTAGATATTTTTTTTTTAGGATTTGGAATAAATAAGAGAATTTTAAAATAATTAAAATAACAGCAATGTTTTTGTCATAAAATTTGCGTGCTTTTTCTTTTTGAGACATTTGTTTTATTATTAAAAAAAAAAAGCTTAAGAATAAATAGTTTAATAATGCCTTTATATACTCTGAAATAGTTAGTCCTATTCCAGGACAGTAATTATTTCCTAGTTTACAGACCTTATTACTTGCCATAGCTTGGTGTTTGCATTAAATATATATTTTACAACTCTGCAGCAATTCTTGTTGAAAAGCATTATGGCATTTTAATTGAAAATTGGATTAAAGTAGAGCCTTTTTTTGTTTGGGGTTTTTTTTTTTTTTTTTTGCATGTTATGTAATTGTAGGGTTTGAAGCAGGTCAGGGAATTGTACAAATTACCATTTTGGCTATAGCTCTTGGGCATTGTTAGACCTTTGGTATTCAGAATCAGTTCTCCATGACTACCAAGACCATCAACACAATTGTTGAGTAAGACTTCTCATTATCCTGAACAGTGTGTGTGTCACAGTTCTTTTAACTGGTTGTTGGTATTTTTATACTCTGTTTTATTTCCTTTGAATAAATTTCCTAAATAAAAGGAAAAATAAATTTCCTTTATTTCCTATGGAAACAATGAAGTGATTTGTCTAAGCAAAGTTAAGAGGAGTACACACATTTATTCAGCTCTAAAATGATTGAAAATTTGTTATGATCTGTGCAGTAGTTCTGTCTTACTTTCCTCTGGTCTAATCTAAACTCAACAGACTCTGGCCAGATAATTAATAAATTAGTCTTTCAAGGAGAAGGAAAGTATACATACGTGAGGGAGCTGAATTTCAAGAATCTCTTCCATTAGAATCAGTATGGATGTATTGTTTCTAAGGAAAAATAATTCCTTACCAGTGAAAAGTTCCATATCAAATAAATGTTACTACTAAATATAATCCAATACCTGTTTGAAATGAGAGTTGAATTACTGTGCTGTGCCCACTTTTTGCCTTGAATTATTCCAGCTGTTTACTGTCCTTTCAGTGGCACGGTGTGCACATGCTTATTGGACCACTTGACAAGCAGTTACTTGCAGTATTGTTACATTTGTATAACTTAAAAGAGAAGTTTTATATCTAGATCCATAAAGACTTGTGTTTCAGTTTTGAGAGGCTAAACACCTTTTGCAGTGTTAGTATTTCAATATTTTCAATATATATTCAATATTTTCTTTTAACATTTCTGTTTGTTCTTTTTTTTCGTAAACTGAGAATTTTGTAAGCTTGTACATATGAATGATATGCCAAGATAATTAAGAGACTTCTTGCCAGTTTTGTTCTACTTAAAGTACAGGTATTGTGTTCAGGCACATTAGTAGCTTATAAAAATAAGGGAAAAGTAGAAGGATGTACCAAATGCCAAGGTTGTTTTGTATTGTAAAGAAGAATCCAGGACAGAAAAAATGCTAAGTGATTTCTTCCTGTAGAGTCACTTGCCCCAGCTCTAATGTGTTTTTTATATTTTAGTTTTATTGCCTTCACTCTGTGAAACAGTTGAATAAAAATTAACTAAAGGTATTCAAGGAATGTGTGTGTAATAAAATAAGATATTTAGCTACAAACATTGATCAGTTTAAAACATAATTTCTGCTATGGAAGACTATTTGGTTTGAGGTCAGGTTTCTGAAGGAATTAGGTGTATACAGTTGTGCTATCAATGTACCCCCCACAAGTAGCTTTTAAAATCATAAAATAATAGAAGGATTTAAGATTCGAAGGGACCCTTGAAAGTCATCTAGTCTAACCTTGTGCTCAAATTTAGCCTAAAGTCAGCCTTTTCAACCACTTCTGAAAGGAGGCTGGTCTGAATAATGATTGAATTAGTACAAATCTTTCATAAAACCTAAGTATGAGAACCAGGTGTTTCCACAGCTGGGAGGATGGGTAGAGTTTAATGTTGTGTGTTCTGTTCAGCATTAGATGTTTAGCCTGAATGCCCATCTCTGACTACTATTAAAGTATAATGCTGTTGGGAGGGCAGTAGGGACATGTGGAAGAGAAATTGTGGGAGGCGATTTCCAGGAGAAAGTTGAGTGGCAACACTAGCAGAATCTCCTTTTGAGGAAAAGGCTGAGAGAGCAGATTTCATTTTGGGTTACTCGGGCATATATGGAAAATTCAGCCCGTGCGTTGCAAGTTAGAGGAATGACTATACATTGTTTTCAGGAGGCCTGTTGAAAGTGGCTGTAAGCATGCTGCACCATATTATTAGACTCAACAACAAGCAGTGCTAATACTGCCTCCTATGCAAATATTTCCATGAAACAGATGAATTCCAATATCAAGTAAACCAATAAGAATCTTACAGTTGAACAAAAACATCTTAAAAAGGGAAAATGTTTCATAGGGTTAAATAATTTGTTTTATCCAAAGATCAAAAGAATGGTAAATTTGGCTTCTGAAGCAGGCTTATGCCTGCTGGGGGGAAGGAGGGTGGGAAAGGGGGGAGATGGGGACGTTTTTTCTCTGGGTAGGTCTCATTTATGTGATTGATTATACTTGTATTCTGAATTGTGGTATCTGAACAGATCTAGCTTGTGCCTCAATAACAGAAATATTGCGTGTAGGCCTCTTACTGGAGGCTGCCATTTCTGAGAACAGGGGAGAGTGGGGTCTCTCTGCATCTTTTTGCCTTCTTAATGCTTTTGTGAGTGTGGCAGATCAGGAGCGCTGGCTAAATCTGCAGAGCTAGTCATTACCTTTTTGGTTACTCTTCCATCTCTCCAATCTGTTGGCAGTCCTTTTAGTAGGAGTGCGTCTTAGCTGGGAGTTACTAGACCTATTTTTAATAGTTCTATCCTATGATTTTTTTTTTAAATATCCATAAAAAAATATATACACAGAATGAAAGTCACGCTTTGTGATAGCTTAACCAGCATATATGTATATATATATATATGTATAGATATACACACTATACTGTATGGGTTGTGCTAGGTATTCAGATTTTTGTTCTCCCATTGGCAACTTTCAGTCCTTTTGTTGTGTTTTGTTTGGTATGTAAGTTCTCACATACAGTTTATCTGATGCATGTGTGCAACACTCGTGCTTGTAAGAAATAAGAACAACCTTAAACTCACAAAGGGAGGATGGTGTATAATGCTCTAGTTTGGTTCTCATGACTGTCAGTTTACATATACTATATGTGTTTACATCGAAATTAGTTGTGTTGGCTCCCTCTACCATGAAGTAAGTTTTAAACCACGTGGTTGGTGGAGTGTAAGGGGTTGAAGAATTTCATATTTGGTTTGGTGACTTGTACCTAAAATTTAATTTACAATGCTGATACGGTCTTTACCTAATATAACGGAGTCTACACAACTAGCTTGTCTGTAAGCATCTGGATTTAGGTGAGAATAATTCAATCCTATTTTTTTATATTTGTATAGATTTTTTCCGTGGCAACAGGTGAACTAGTTTCTTTCTATATTCTTGTTTTCCTCTGTTAACTTTACTTACCCGAGAGCCCTGAAGGAACTTAGTACTAAGATGCAAAACTGTGTGTGAACTAATACTACAAACAGCCTTTGTACCATAGGACCAACAGGCTGTCAATATAATTTTGGTGTATTTAAAAAAAGGTCTAATGGGGATGGAGATGATAATCAGACTTTGAGGGCAGTAGAATACCATGCCAATGGTAAAGAACTGTTGAAGGAGCTTGCAAGGCTGAGAAGCTTGCAAATAGCTGGCAGATGAAATTCATTTTAGATAAACTGTTGGGTAACACATAAAGGGGGAAGTAATCTGAATTGTGTTTACAATAGTGCTGGGCTTAGAAGAACCCACTAAAACTTGGGAAGGGATCTTGCAGTCATTGTCAAGATGTTTCTGAAACCATTAGCTCAGTGTCCACTGGCAGCAAAAAGGCCAATGAAATTGTCAGAGAATGAGACACAGGATACAACTTTGCTGCCATATAAAACTTGGCTTCCCGTGGCTGTGTCAGTGCAGTTCTGGTCTCTGTGTTTTGAGAAGAATGTACTAGGGTAAGAGAGAGTGTATATATAGAAAAGTAAGTATTCTCTGACTTCACCCCAGATTTAGCTCCTGTAGATTCAGTGTCTTACTAATACATGCTGGAAAATATATATTTAAAAGCCATTCCTTGTCAAAACAAAACAAAACAAAAGAATCTGATAGTTCGGTGCAAAAATAAGTAATTCGGTAGCTATTTTTTCATGTTACTATTACAGTTTTTTTTTTTTGTGATCAGCAAAGGGATCAGAAGATAATTCATTATTTTAATTTGTTTTCTGAAATAAAAGGTAACAAAGAAATGGCTAAATTTTTTATAACATACTACTTAAGCTTAGTCACTTGGAATAGCTACACTTTGCAAATGAGAAGATTCTAGAAAAACCGATCTGTTTATATTCAGCATAATTCATATAAGGCTGATTTTCTGTGTATTGTGTTAGCTGAATCTCTTTTGAGGCTTCAGAGAGAACTGGAGAAGGAGTTTCTATTTAGGATATAATTACTATTTGCTATTCCAAAACAGGGCATTTTGAAAGGGATTAGCTTTTCCGTGAAGCTGCCTGGGGGTTATGTACAACTCTAGTTATTCTACGAGCTGAGAATCAAAACAATTTTCTCTAATGATATCACAGTGAAAACAATTGGAAAATACAGTACGTAGTAGTTTGTTGCATATATTCAGATATATGTGTGTCTCTCATTCAGGCCACAAAACATGAGGGAGAGAGAAAATTTATGGAGCAGACTAACCACTTGTGTATAAAGCCAGGTTCATGAATTCTGTCACACAGAAGAAGAGAGTAGATGACCATTTCTTACACTATAGGCTATAGTCTTTAGTGTATAGACTAAGACTATAATTCTGCAATAACAGCTAGTATCGAAAACATACGTAATGGCTAATGTATTAACCTTTTCCCTTTTTTAATTGGTGGTATGCTTGCATAGCAGCATTTCATGCACTAAAATATCAAGGCAGTTTCTGTGTTTCTCTTCCACTAAGTGTCTTTCTCCTACCTTCAGACCACTTTTCCTTGACCCACTTAAAATATCTGTAGCATTTATATTACCAAATGTCAACCAAACTGCTTGCTGAGATACCAATAATATTTTTACCTGATGCTGAAGAGTTTAGATGGTGCATGTGTTAATACGTGTGTGTGTGTGTATGTGTGTAAAAGAGGGGTAAAAAGTTAGGTAATAGGGAGCAAAGACATCTGTCATATATTTGGAGTCATGAAAAAAACTAACATGTAATTTTAGTGTCATCATTGTTATCTAAAGGAATACCAATAGGTTTTCTTTTCTTCAACAAAAAGCACTTTGTGATCTCTCTCTCTCCTTTCACAAATTCATTGTCCTTAAAAATGGCACAACATTAATGGATATTGGACAGTGGATACTGGAAAAGAGAGATACTATAAATTAAAGACAAAAATTTAAGAAGAGTAAAATACTAGCACAAATAAGTTAATATTGTTTATTAATAATTGGGGGTTTGTACCATTTGAAAGATGTGGCCAGAGTTGGTGTGTATGTTAATCTGGAAAGTGTGATGAAGGACAAAGCATGTGCCATTATAAACTGTAATTGATGTATGAATGGACTGTATGTTTTATGCACAGAGAAAAACATGTATCCCTGTCAGTAAAGACTTTAGAATTCAATAGAAAACAAAATCAGGCAAGAAAACAAATGATTAAATGACTAACTGAGAGTTGTTCATTGAAGGCCAGAATTTGTCTGTATACCATTAGCAGAGTCAGTTTATTGAGAAATTCCTGGCTGTAGTACGTGATGATGATGCAAGAAGTATTTTGAGGAAAATGGATAAAAATGTGTCCCTTGGTGGTGCTGATTCCTTGGTTGAACCAGGAATCATTGAAAGTCCTTATACTGTGTTTCTTGTGTATGCACTTCAAATAACTCTGAAATTAGAGGACCTTGAAGAGACTTTACAGAAGCTCTTGGATGACAGTGTAACCAAAGAAGGACAGTGCATATTTTCAAGAGTTGGATAATGCACGTAAGGTGTCAATAATTCCTTCAAGAATCACTTAACTCTTCTTTGAGTGCCAAAGAGTAACTCCTGCATGGAGATACTTAACATTAGGAAAGTATTATCTGTGTTTTGATGCAATTCACTGGACTACAGGAAATGAAAAGGTAGGGAAGAGTTCTACTGTTACTGTTCTTTTCTGCATGAAAACACCTGCTTTTTTAAAAAAGCTGTTACACTGTTGTTGACCTCTCCTTGGAACTCACTTGGGCTGTGATCTCCAGTGTTGCCCAAGCTATTAAATATTTCATCTGGCTACTAGCACGTATTGAGAGGGTTTGGAAGAGATTGTGCTTGTATGTCCTTTCAAGATCTCTTATTACCGATTTCTATTTTGTCTTTTGCCTTTCTTTTTGTGGTCAGAAAGTTAATTTGTTTGAAATTCCTGCACCGCACAACAGTTTAAAATCCTTTTTCATTTCTTGTGTGTGCATGAAACCATGGAAAATTGGAGTTTCACGTAAGTGGTAATCTAATTACAGTTTCCTAATATAAAAATACAAAGTTTTCTAAAAAAAACTTCCACCATAGTGTTAAAATAAAAAAGTGTGGCGAAAATAATTTTGAACAAGAGAGACTGTTTTAATACTTATACATGTTTTACTTGCAGAAATATTTGGACTGAATCATTGGTAATAAGTACATGTTTGAGAACATGGGGATTTATAGAAACAAACATATTTTCAACTTCTGTATCTAAGCAATTCTTCCATCTTTAGTAGCTGTAAGTTCATAAAGCTAAACTTAACACTCTTTTTGCTTTTCTCCATTTTGGTAGAAGTCATTCTGTGTTGATTTAGTTTTATATTGGAGTATTTTTGCACAGAGGGTACTATTTAAATTGTGGAGCAAAGGAATTGTTTTGATTGGAGTGATAATCTCTTGTGTATAGACTAACGTGAACTTTTTGAGGTTGATAATTTCATTATGTGGTTAGTTATTTCTTGAACTCTAAGGTTGCACCAGAATCTTGGGACTTCTTTACAGTGAAAAACCAATGAGTTACTTAAAATGTAAATTAGTTTGACCTTGAATTGATATAGAACGTACAGTGAAGTGGTTTACTACAGGTTATAATGTAGAACTGCGTTTCTGTAAGACATGATAGCTTTTTTAAATAACGAAACTGGGTAATTGAGTATATATAATTGTAGTTCCCTTAATTTTATAATTCCATAGCCTTTTCAGATGATTACACTTTGGTCTCGATCGCAACCTTTTTAATCAGTATAGAGCTGTAATGGAGGAAACTATAATGCAAAGGAGCAAGATTTTGAAAAAACGTTGGTGATTTTATTTGCTTTCTAATAGTGGGTACTGGTATTGACTGCAGCGCTGCTACAGAGCAGGTGATTTATTTGCCTGGCCTCTGACTCAGTGAGAAGAGAGATGATGGCAAAGATTAAAACAGGCTGTTGGGGGGGTTTGGGAATTTCTGGAGCTTAGGCAGGGAAGGAATGTTTTATGATGAAAGGTTATGCACAGAGAAATGGGGGCAGATGGTTGAATGGCAGGAAAAAGATGGTACCTCGATTCTTTCCTAGAGGCTTATTGCCTCCAGGAGTGGGGAAGTGTTGATGGTGCTGGGAATGTTTCTTTCTGGTCCCAAGGAACTCTCTCCCCTTGTAATCCACTGCTATTCACGCAGGGAGAGACCAAAGCAGTTCAATGTAACTGTTAGTATTTTATGTGCTAATTTGGTCAATGCATGAACTGATTATCTCAGATGTATTAAGCTTCTTTATTTACAAGTTCAAATCTTGGTTGTTCTGAGCAAAAAAAAAATTTTTTTTTTCTTCTACAGTCCAAAATTTAATTGCATTTTTTACTATGTTTTTGTGGAAATTGAGGCAAATTGCATAGTCTTCTTCAATATTGTCCTTATGCTTTTGGGGGCAAACAAATTTGGACCTTGCGTTTTGCAATCGGTTGCCTCATTTAAAAGTGTAGGCTTCAGGGTTTGAGCTTTTTTTTTCTTTTGAAAATATTGGTCTTCCAAGTGTTCATGTATGTCTGTGTTATTTTATGCCCCTTTCCAGGCCCTATTTCCAACAAGGGGGGGAAGAGGAAAAAGCTGGAAAAACCCCTGAGATTGTATATAAGTGGTTCCATTATACAATTAAATGACAAAATAATCTTCTACAACATGAAAACAAACAGAATAGCACAGCTTTGGAGGTGGGAAGGCACCAGCCTGGAAATTGCCAGCTCCGGTCCTCTACTCAGAGCAGGGCCAGCAAGAACAGGCTGCCTCCAGGCTGTGTCCAGGCAGATTTTTAATACCTCCAAGGATGGAGACTGTGCAGCCCCTCTGGCTGACCTCTTCTAGTGTTTGACCCTCACAGAGAAGATGTGTTTTCTCACCTCCAAAAAGAAATCATTGTATTTCAGTTTGTGCCGGCTGCCTTGTATCCTGTTGCTGCGCAGCACCACTGTGAAGATGCTGACTCAATATTCTTTACTTCCTCCCATCAGCTGTTTGTGTGTATTGGCAAGATCCCCCTGAGACATCTCCAGGCTGAACAGTCCCTGCTCTCTCAGCCTCTCCTCTCATGAAAAATGCTCCAGTCCCTTATTCAGCTTTGTGGCCCTTTGTCAAACACATACCAGTATGTTTGTAAACTATGCAGATGTATATCCTTTGGATCTAAAAATACCATTAAAAAATGCATTTAAGTGTTTTAAAAGCAAATTTTCTTTAGATTTCAGTTCTACTTGTTCTCCAAGCTATTTCAGAACTTTGAAAATTCAGCCTAATGCTCTGAGGCATTTAAAATAAAGAGAATGCTTAAGAAGATAGGATCAGAAGGGTAAAACTCACATTTACACTTATGAGTACACATATGAGTTTTAGTTGAAAAAGGAGTAATATTTCCTGTATAAGACTATGAACCACAACCCAGTGGAACAATAGATACATAAATAAACATAAAAGCCCTTGGAAAATTACACCTTGATTAGTGAGGGAGGTCTGGTACCTGACATGTAGCCAGTTCCTAAAACTCCTTTTCCATTATAACAGAGAACTCATCATCTAAACATAATTTTTTTTTATATATTTATGGCCAGCCAAATACTAAGTATTTAACATGGTAGAATGCGTCTAAATTCTTTGTATTTCTGTATTTATTGTCTAGGGGTTTATAAGGTGGACAACATTTTAAGGAATGAAAGCCTACAAGTAATACAGTGAGCCACCCAACAAATTTAACTGAAGTCCCTGGCCAGCCCCCCAGGTATATACCAGGCGTGATGCCCCATGGTATGGAATGCCTCTGGCTCGTTCATGTCAGCTGTCCTTGCTGTGTCCCCTCCCAGTTCCTTGTGCCCCTCCAGCCTTTTTGCTGGCGAAGCCTGAAGAACTGGAAAATCTCCCATCAAAGCCAAAACCCAGCACCACACTAGCACCTGAGAAGATCATTAACTCCATCCCAGTTGAAACTAGGACAATATACAAATATATACATTTGTATAATGTCATACCCATTATTTATGTCTACATACTCTTCAGGTTGCCAAAGATTTGTGGAAAGCATTTATATTAGAAATCTAAAGTAAGAACTCCCACTTGTAAATAGGCCGCTAGGGCAGTGAAGTCAACAGCACATTCTTCTATATTAGCCAAATATATATATTATATATATATTATTTATATCTTTCCAATTCTGTCTGTCTTTTAGTCATTGAATTTTTGAAACCATCCTCCACAAAATCTAACTGTATTTCTACATTTTCTGTTCTCCTAGTACAGACTAATCCGATCAGTTTTCAAATCATTCCTGTGCCTGCTTTTCCTTCTGATGTGCATCTTAATAGACTCTGTTGTTCCAATTTTCACCATCTCTACTTTAGCATTCAAGTGTCGACTTCATTAATACTGAATGAGATGCTGAAGTTCCTTCACTTTTTGGCAGCCAGACATTCAACCCTGTAGAACTGGGGAAATATAACGTAAAATTTGATCTCCGAAAGTATTCCAGATCTAAAAATTTCAAATATTAAAAGCACTGACATTTGAGAAAGTTTAGATGCATATGAGACAGGTGTTTTTTTTCTGGTGTTTTTCTGTTGCTATCCTAGGATATTGCAAATCCCTGAGGATTTATTTTTGTTCTTCAAGTCACGCTGCTCTGTGTCTGATACTTGGGTTAAATGCTGCCATTCAGACACTTGTCTTGAATTAGTCTTGTGCTAATACATGTAAATAATTTTAAATTTCTGCTCATCTGTAAGAAGCAATTTATGATCTGATGAGGTGCCAAAGTGGTATTTAGCTTTGACTGTCTGGAAACACTCTGATGTTCATATATACACAGCTGATATTTTAGTGCAATGTGCTGTTAAGATTGATGTCAGTAGTTTTGTCTTATGCCGCTGCAGGTGATTAGGCTGTGAGGAAAGCAGGCAGCATATTTAGATGCCATAGTGTAGAGATAGAATACTGGGAAGATTTCATATTGACTATTTTTGAGGACCTGAGTTTGAAAATTTGGCCACAGCAAATCTGGGGGATGAAATTATGTTGCATTGATTTCAGTTAGTCTTTCTGCATTTAGTTCAGTCTACATCAGGGGCAACTGTGAAGTAGAAAATCAGACTTCTTGGGCTTTACATTGGTAGCGTGTGTGTGGTTTTTTCCTGTCTTTAGCATGGTAGAAGCTTGAATATTGGCCAGAGCTTGCAAGTTCTACTACACTGTGTTTTTACAAAGAGGTTTTCTAAACACAAAAAAATAAAACTATTTTTTACAAAGAGTTCCTGTGCCAACACTTCTGATGTAAAAAGTGTGCTTATTTGGATAGTGTTTGATTGTCACCATTCTGCAGCTGCTACATCACACAGTCCATAGTTAAGGCATAACTAAGCAGTGCTACGATACTGATTACAGCTTGTCAGGCACTTCAGGCTGCTCCTCTGTACTTAACTGAAGTAGGTATTTTCTAAAAGTATGAGCCTCCAGCAACACCACTAAATTTCAGAAGTTTCTATTTTATACCATATTAAGCTATAGTATTATACAGGAAAGGATTTTCTTTAAATTGCTTTTTCTTTACTGGAGAAATGAAATTGTTTTGGATCCTTTTCAATGTAATTTCTGACAATTTTCATTTTTAGTGTACTATTTTGTGGGCAGTTGAACAATAAGGTAGAGTAGACTACCTTTTTATCTCTGACACTATAATACAAACCTAACAAAACATAAAGACACTTAGCATTGAAGTAGGCAACTATTTTTGTCCTGATGTGCAACTACTGCATCTTATATTTAGCTTTTTGTTTGATTTTAGTAAAGCAGCTTGTAAAAAATAGCATGATACTGCATCAGTTTTATTCTATGGTAGGATTAAAAAGAAAATTAACTTCTTGAAATCTTTCCATGTTTCTCTGTTGATATCTATTGACAAGAAAATTGTGCTGAAGTCAAAAGTGACATTCTCGTGCACCTAAAGGCATGAGAGATTGTTCTGTAAGGAAACAGCTGTATGAAATAAATCGATCATGGTTTTATATGGCATTTAGAACAGTGAGCTCCTGCCATAGTGATACTCTAGGTGTCCGTATATTAATCATCACAGTGTCTTACCTTATTGTATTCATTATCACTCTGATAATTACTTTTGTTAAGAATCATTACTTTCTCTTTTGTTTCACTTCTTGCCATCTCCATTTCTTTTACTGCAGCTAATTCAGGTCTTCCAGAAAAGCATTATTGTGGCAAGGACCTCAATCAGTCAGTGCACTGTTGTTTTCAACTACTCATGCTGATGCAGCTTTGTAACTGTTCGACATTCAGTGCCTTTAAGTGAGAGCGACAAGTTTGCCAGTAGTAAAAGTGGTGTCTGCTCAGATCAAAAAGTGAAATATGTTTCTTTAGCAACATTGAGAAAATGTGAGCAGAAAGCCATTTAAACTGCAGTAGAACTGCATGATACAGCACTTGACAGGCTGTGTGCACCATCTTGCTGCCTCTGCAACTCCTCCTCGGATGGTTTCTCCTTTCTGCTTCTTTTGATTGCGTATTACCTAGGGAGGAAATTAAACCATGGGGGTTTTATCACATTTCCTTAAATTTTCTTTGAAAATTTAAGCTGATTTGTCAAAGACATTTTGAAAATGTAATTTATTAACCTCCTTCAGGAGGAGAGTTAGAACAAAAGTTGCTTTATTTTATTTAGTTAAATCAGTAATAAGATTAAAAGAAAATCTGGAATTTATTTACTTCCTTTTGACATCATAGAGACAAAGGATTGTAGATGGAATAATGCAGCCCATAAGTAATTAAGAGTCTTAAGCTCTGTTTGCCAAAATGTCTTTGACGGTGAGTTGTGTTCCATTCCTTAGTTGTGTGTTGCTTCATATATTTTTAAATTGCAGGCAGAGATTTGGTTGTAATTTTAGTTTCTTACATCAGCCAACAAAGATACTGTTGCCCACCTCTAACTTGAGTGGGTGTACCTCCCTTTGGAAATTAGGGTGCTGTGTCAGACTTTTCTGTCTTACTGAAACTGTAAGGCACTGATGATTTAGTCTCTGAAAATGGGTGGTTTATCTACATTTCCTGTTGGAAAGGTGTAATTTTATTTGCAGCGTGACAGCTGAGAATAAGATGCCAAATCAATGTGAATAAGCAGCTAATGGGGATATCTGCTGAGATTCCTGCATGGGACCGCAGCCCTTTTTATTAAAAAAAGCTCAAAAATTACTCGTAGCTTTTCAGTAATTGCGTGCCCTGTTAGTCCTTTTATTAAAGCCTGGGCCGTTAGGTCACAGCTTGTCAACAAATTTGGTGGACTGCAGAGTTTCTGCAGAGCCATGATAACGAGTTCTTCAACCATCTACTGATATTTTAAGCGCTTGATTAAGAACCTCCTCTCATCCCTTCTGAAATGCTTTGTGCATGAAAGCCACTCTTCATCTCGGTGATGAAGAACAGGAAAAACTCTTCTGGAGGATGACTGGTATATTGTCCTTTAGGGAAAGAATTGCTGAACTCCTTGTTTGGGCCAGGAAAAAAGCATAAATACGGCCCCGTAGTAACAGAACTTCTAGCACGATCTGTTGACCTGAACTGGCATATATAATACGGGGATGTCTCAAACTGTATTAATTTTGTTTATGTAGAAAAATAAACTGAAGCTTCTGGGAGTAAATTCTGTAAAGGTTGTCCACAGTTACTGCTGTCAGTTATGTAGCTCAAGTTCCAAATTGGACTTTGTTATCATTTGTCACTCAGCAGAGGGATTCTAATCTTCCAAACTTTCCTATTTTCTCCAACTACATCAGCTAGTCTAATAAAAAATACTGCTTTTACCACAGTTAACTTTATTTTAAGGAATATCTGGCTGCAAGTATGAACACTTACAATTCAGGAAAGTCAAAAGGTAATGGCTTAAAACCCATGAAGTTTTATTTCTGTTTTATCTGATTTTGATCATTCTTAGTAGATCTTTTTTCTTAAAACCTCAAGTTCTGACTTATTTTCATCCCTTGATATAAATGACTTCTTTGCGTTCCTGGCCCTAGACATTACACCAGAAGTAATCACTGTTAGGCTTTACTACATTTCTTAGACTAGCATGCAGTCTTAAACTGATGGCAAGAGGGAAATACCGTATTATGAAGTATTTTCTAGATATGTCTGGCCTTGGCTTCATGCTTTTACTTGTATCAGTTGTAATTAGTTTACAGAACTCTTCTGTGCCCAGTTCCCCCTTTCCTAGTCTCAGTTATGTTGTGCACAGAAAAACCACTTTTTCTGTCCTGACTTTTTGCGTGCATCTCCAGTGAGTGTAGTAGCCCTTTCACTATAGTATTACTAGTGCTTGCTCCTGAGTTACTTGCTCAGTTTAACCTGTAGGTACTTCTCACAGTTGCTGCTCTCCTGCACCGTGTCACCTGTAGGTCTTCCCAGGCATGCTGCTCCCCTGCACTGTGTCACCTATAGGTGCTTTGCAGGGTCACCACTGTCGTGCACCACGTCACCTATAGGTACTTTGTAGGGTCACTGCTCTCCTATACCATGTCACCTGTAGGTACTTTGTGGGGTCACTACTGTCTTGCACCATGTCACCTGTAGGTACTTTGCAGGGTCACTGCTCTCCTTTACCATGTCACCTGTAGGTACTTTGCAGGGTCACTGCTCTCCTTTACCATGTCACCTATAGGTACTTTGCAGGGTCACTGCTCTCCTTTAC
>JAVJGJ010000014.1:11218026-11231067 GCA_035590215.1 Microhierax caerulescens | reverse complement strand
GCCCCAAAAAAAAACCCCAGCTATCTGTTTGTGTTTGGCAAACTGCATAACGGACCGTGCTTTTTGTCACATCTTTCCCTGTGATGCTGTCCTATGTAGAAAGACAGCTGAAATGCTTCAAAGTGGGGGCAGAGACAGCAGTATTCAAGTCATCCATCGTTGTACCCCTGTGATTCAGAGGGTGAGAAGACAGTCTTGTGTCTTTTTTTTTTTTTTTTTCAATGTGGGAATGAAAGATAGAGTTATGGAATGACTGGCCAAGGACTATTTGAACTCTTATGGAGCACATTGAGTTTGTTTCCTAGATTTGAGGCATATATAAATATATATATATATATATATAAATATATACATACATATAAAATATATTACTATAAATATAGTCACAAATAATATATTATTAAACTATCAATTAAGGAAAACAATTTTCATTACACTATTGATAATAACAGTGGGAAAATATTGCAATCTTTGTGCTTTTGTTGCAGGTGATTCCACTTCCCAATGGGAGATCTGTCTTCTCTCAAGATTTCAAGCACTTTGTCATACCTGAAAATTTTAAACCTGCACAAGTGTTGAATTCTCTGAAGTGGACTGATAATCATCTAACAACTAACAGGAAACTGCATTTCACTATCGCTAAAGACGATGATGATGATCATTTTGAAATAGACGGCTTGACAGGAGACATTTTTCTTTCCAAGGAACTTGACTATGAAACAGCTTCACACTTCCTTTTGCAAGTTATTATAAAGGATTATAGTAAGAATCCTCTGGAGAATAACATTGTCTTCCTAAGTATTGATGTGGAAGATCAGAATGATCACTCTCCGTATTTTCAAGATGACTTTGTAGTGATTGGCATAGAGGAAAATTTACCTATTGGCACTCTGGTTTACACATTCGACGCAAAAGATGGAGATGGCAGTTTTTTGAACAGCAAAATACAGTATTCCCTTGAAATGAGTGACACACATGAAAATCTATTTCTTATTCACCCTTTGTATGGCACCTTGACCACAGCTTTTCCACTGGACAGGGAGATGACTCGCTCCGTGATTCTTACAGTGTCTGCAGAAGACCAGGCAATAAATCTGGCCGATCGCAGGCTTGGTTCCCTGGCTGTGAAAATTGTTATTTTAGATGTCAATGACAACAGTCCCAGTTTTACATCTTCGCCTCTTTCCTATGTCATGGAGGATGTGGAGGTGGGCTCCCTTTTGCACCGCGTAATTGCAAAGGATCCTGATGAGGGAAGAAACGGGCAAGTTACGTACCACATTCTTTCAGGAAATGAAAACAAAGCATTTGTATTGGATAAAATCACAGGTACTGTAACTTCTGTTCTCTGGAATTTCTTGTACCGTGCTTCTCACAGTAATATTTGGGAGTGCATACAATGCAATACCGAAGTACCACGTCACTATGGTACTAGACCCAGGTGACTTATTACCTTGGGCAGAGCACCCCATGAGCATGGCAGTCCTGTGTGCAGTAGACAAGCTCAGTGAGACTCAGCTCAAAAACTTCTGCATTCCACTGTGTTGTGTAGATGTACTGGAGCATCTTCCAGTAGCCCATTAAAGAATGTGGGAGGAAAGTGTGTGCAGTGAAGTACATAATTCTGATTCTTGCATGATGCATGCTTACAGCACGTGCACACATGTATGTTGCCGTGTGTACACATGAGAAAATGCAAAGTCAAGATCAAGGAATGTGCATTGTACTGTGGGGGAACACGTCTGATGAAGGCTCAAAGTGCTGATGAATTTCATTCTTCAGCCCGCTGAAATTCTTTGGTTTGTGAATGAGTTCTGCAACTATTATACTGTCTGCACACAAATGCAAATTTTGCCCTAATAGTTGCAGTGTTTTCTGGTGGTTCTTCTGGTTTTGAGTCCACTATTTGATACAGCTGACACTGATTTGTAGAGTTCCTAACTGCATAACTTACATGCAGAAGAAGTGAAATGAAGTTAAGCCCAAAGTTAAATAAAAAAGGAATCTCTGAACTTCACTTGAATATGCCATGAATCCCAGTTTCCTTTGATGTCAAAATGAGTGTTCCTGGGCCAATTAGCATCCTAAAGGGCATCACAGGTAATGATTGACTCCAGACTCTGGAAGCCTTGCAGCAGTGGCACAGCGCACATGATGATGGTACATTGGAGCTGTGAGTGCTGGAACAACTGGAATCCTAACTTGGACCAGAATACTTTTATAATACCTTCTTTCTTTATAATAGGACTCTTAACTACAGCCCACCTTCTGGACCGTGAGATTCAGGAGCACTACAGTTTGACAGTCATGGCTCTCGATGATGGCAGCCCAGCTCTCTCTGCCACACAGGTTCTAACCATCATCGTTCTTGACGTGAATGATGAGACCCCAGTATTTCTGAAGCAACTTTACGAGGCTGCAGTTCATGAAAACCAAGATCCAGGGGAGTTTGTTGTAAAGGTGGAAGCTGTGGACAGAGATGCAGGTGATTTCTGGCCTTTTGCTATTCATTTCGTTGCGGACCGTAGTAGGCTGATCAAATCTTGCTGCCTGCTGTGCTTGCGTGTACAGCTGTTGTGCTTTTCCCAAGGTAATGGATGAGGTTTGAGTTTCAAAATGTGGCTGGTGGTTCAGACCCTCAACCTTTATTCACGGCTTGGGGGTATTCTGCCTTGCACACAGGTACGTTACATGTGGTATGTGCTCTTGCATGATGCAGTAGCTCAGTGTGCTGTAGCTCTCGTGTGAGGATAGCCGGCGTGCTTTTGTTATAAACCAGCAAACGATGTTCAGCTCGGTTAAAGTTAATATTTGAACGTTGTGTTGCTCTCCCATCAGAGCATTTTCAACCGTTTTAAAACGGTTCACTAGAGAAGGGTCCCGGTTTTGTAAGAGGTCGGGCAACCACGCACTGAGCTTTGCAGACCAGAGAGGGGCACTGTCATCCAAGATTTTCCAACTAGTTGAGACGCAGAGATCCTGGAAGCAGCTCCGGATTCCAAACGGGATTTTGCATATGTAAGGATATTAATGCATTGCTTTTCAAACATACGTGGCTGAGGAAGAAGGGGTGGTTCATCTGCTCTTTGAATCACAGGTAAGGACTAAACGTGAGAGAGTCTTTGCTCAGCGACAAAAAACTCCCTCCATCTCTTCAGCTGCCTGCTCTTGTGAAACACCTCAGATGTGTGTGATGGAACAGGTACTCTGTGTGCTGGGGAGAAACATGTCCGAAGTAGTACCACACACAGTGCATACCATCGGTGTAACGTGGAACAGCTACACAGGCTGTGGTCTGCAGTAAGTAAAGAGGAAATCTGGAAGAGAATTAAATATTACAATACTGTTGCAATTGGCCCGAAGGTGGTCTCAGCTCTGTGAATGACTTACTGTAGGTTCGCTTTTTGCACTTCTTCAGAATTGTTTAAGGTTTTGCTATCCAGAAGTAGATAAAACAGTAGATCTTGTTAGCAAAATTATTCTCTGTATTTGGTAAGATTTCATATTTTAATGTAGAGCACGTATTGATTACGAAAGGCTGATGTAGGCTGATGTGAGCTTAACAGAGGTGCTATATAGGAGAGACATTTCCCCACAAGTATGTAAAGTATTTAGGAAGTGGGAATGGGTGGGTAGCCCTGTCTGTGACAATCTTCATGACAGCTGAGCAGCATTACAGTCTACCTTTGTACCTTGCTCTTCCAAGTATTTTCTTTCTTTTGTGACTCACATTATTTGAAAAAAGAAAAAAAAAGGCAACCTTTGAAGTAAGAATTCGCAAGACAGTAGAGAAAAGAAATGGGAATTTGCTTGAATTCCTCTCCCTCTTTTTTCCATCCCTGATATTCATGTATTGCACATCTTGTGGGAAATACAGCAGAAGGGAAATTTTGGGAGCTGTTAGGGGGAGGGAGTGGGGGTGGCTTGACAGGGTGGAGAGGAAGGGCATTCCAAGTGTACTGGGTGGCACAGTGTGTGCCTCCCTGTGCAGACACTTTGGGCTGGAGCACTGTTGTGGCTGATGGTTCCTTCCTGTCTTTTATTTTTTAAAGTACATTTTCCAGTAACCATAATCTTTCTGTTGCGCCTTTTTCTCACATTTGGCTGATTTGGCCCTATGTCATATGCGTGTACAAGTATTGTTCCAAACAATACTGAAGTGATGTTCATAATGTAAGGAAATAGAATATATGTAAGAGTCATATAAATAATAAGCTACTCACTTTTCTCACATTTTTGGAACAGAACTTTGAATATGGTAACTCCTCTCATGCTGTTCTTAATTTTTTACATCACATATTTTACTTTTATTTTTATGTGCCTTTTAAATTGCGGTTCACATCCCAGTAACATTTGCATAGTATCAGTGGAGGACTTTTCTGCCATCACAGTTTTATTTTTTTTTCCCACTTAATGTGTTCCGTGACTGACCACAGGGAAGAATCATTTTTATTGTCAGTATCAGCAATTATCAACCTTTCTTTTATTCTTTATTTACTTATTTATTTTTATTTATTTTTTATTCTTATTATATGAAGTCTTTCTACTTCATGCCTTGGGAAGGGACGAGGGAAGGCAAACAGCTGCCACCTTCTTTGTGCTTGACCCAAGCTTTAAGTTTGTTTCCTGTTCAAAAGCTCTTTTTTTTTTTCTTTTTTTCTTTTTTCTTTTTTTCTTTTTTCTTTTTTTTTCTTTTCTTTTTTCTCTTCTCTCTTCTCTCTCCTCTCTCCTCTCTCTCCTCTCTCTCCTCTCTCTCTCCTCTCTCTCTCCTCTCTCTCTCCTCTCTCTCTCCTCTCTCTCTCCTCTCTCTCTCCTCTCTTTTCTTTTGTTCTTTTCTTTTGTTCTTTTTTTTTTTTTGACCAATTTGGACTGCAGACCGTAATTCCATATTTAATCTGCCTAAGCCTGTCAACACAGGGAGCTGAACCTCAACTAGCTACTGCGCGTGATTCTCTCTGGGAAGCCACGGCACTTGGCAGCTTGTTTTTACGGTATCATCAATCAACACAGCAGGCTGCAGCTAACTCACGCCTGTGACACCAGCTGTTGCAAAGCATTATTTTGGAAATGCATTGGTCATCCCACCACAGTGGTGGTGTTATCTCCCCGTGGGCATTATCTTTTCATTTACTTTTGATATGTTGCAGTAAATTCTTAAGTTATTTATTAGCATGTTGGTAATAATATAGTACATGTCATATGCAATAGGTACTGATCATACCAAAAAGCTCTGTGTTTTCGCAGCCCAAAATAAGCAGGCCAACTCAGATACTTAAAAACTATGCAAAAATCCAGGCATTTGCTTATTATGAAAAGATTTAAACATTGTATGAAATCAAAGCATGACTTCCCCTTTGAAAGTGGCTGAAAGTTCTCTGAGGACTAAAGTATTTGATTTGTAAGATACTTAGCACTGCTGTTATTTAAATAAGCATCAATGGATATCTTTTTAAGCCATTGTACTTTTAAAAAAAAACCTGTGAACTATCAGTGTTAAAATATCAGTTTAATCTAGCTTTGAATCATGATTAACAATCAATGATTTAAGTTAATTTGGACTTAAATGTGTTGTCAGCCCACTTTCAGCACCGTGACTTTGTGCTACAGGGATGTTTTTGTGAGACATTAGTATTGTAGTAAGGGCATTGTCATTTTCTAGGCTTAAAGAACATCATTCCTGTCATCTTAAGCGATCATTTCATGTTTTTATCCAAGACAGGAAACTTTTACTTTCCTTACTAGCCATAGGATTTTCACCAGCCTCCAGGTAGACTATAAGCTATTAACCACTGTTTTTTTTGTCCAGTAAGTTTTATACTTATCTGGTTTCCCTCCATCCAGATGCAAGAGTATTGTGGCAGTGTCAAAGACTTTTCTGAAGTTGAGGTAAATGGTATTTACTGCTTTCCCCTCATCCATAAATCCAGTCATTGTATCAGAGAAGACAATCAGGATGGTCAAGCATGATTTATCCTGCCTACATCCATTTTCTGTTCCCAGACACCCTTTCCTCCTTCACATGCCCAGAAAGTGCTCCAAGATGACTTGCTCCATGATTTTTCCAGGGACCAAATTGAAGCTAACTTGCCTGATCACCCTGGGTTATTCTTTTGCCCTTTCCTGCCATTTCCTTTCCCCCAGTCACCAGGGAGCTCCCCCAGTTTCCATGACCTTTCAAAGACAATAAAGAGCAGTGTTAGAAGGACACTGGCCAGTTCTCTTCAACACTTGGATGCAGCCTGTCATGTTCTGTGTAGCTTTATGGTTTGAGTTCTCTCAAGTAATTGCTGATTCAGTCCTCCTCCACTGATGGCCATTATTGATCACTTTCACTGATCGCAGGGGCTGGGACGCTGACAGAGGCAAAGGCAGCACTGAGTACCTCAGCCTCACCTGTGTGTACTGTCACCAAGCCCTGCACCCCATTCAGCAGCAGGCTCACGCTCTCCTTCAGCCTTTTATTACAAATGTCCTTTAATTACCAATTACCAAGAACTTATAAAAGTTCTTCTTACTGCCTTTGGGATCCCTTGGCTTCGTCTGAATTTCAGCTTTCCTGAGACCATCCAGATACATCCATGTGACACCTCTAAATGCCTCTTCTGTAGCGTTTCCCTGCTTCCATAACCTCTGTGCTGATTTTTTTAGGTTAGAGCTTTGTCACGACTTCCCTCCCGAGGCAAGCTGGTCTGATACATTTTCTTGTTTTGAAATTTTGCAGATTAATATGTTCTTGCTAATGGAAGTTGTAGCACATACAACCCCCCCGCACACACAGGTTAGAGCCTCTTAGCTCAGAAGTTTTATTAAAGTTATCCAGAACAGAATCTCTGTGTTCTATAATTTATTTAATATATGGGGGGAGAAGGGAGAGCTAACAATCTGTTGTGTAATAAATATTTAGTCCTTAGATGATAATTAGAGAGGATAATTTATCTGAGATAATTGTTACGATTTATGGCATCCTGATGGATTCTACTTTGACAAAAGGATTTCAGTAACATAGATAATTCTTGTCATTTTAATCAGCTCTTCCTTTATTCATCTTTAATAAAGAAATGCAAAATTTAATTACAAAATAGGGCCTCTAAAGGTGTCTTTGGCAATGTTGCTCCTTTATAGGTACGTGTTTAGTATTTATGGAGCTAAGTACAGTAGCTTAAGATTGAAGCTAAGTATGTTCAATTTAATCTTAATTACATTTTTGCTCACTGTAAATATATGATGTATACATAAAAGGTATATAGTGAGTCATTTTTATTTTCAAGGGTGAGGTCAAGACAAAATTTTTATGTAAAATTATTTTAACTTGTTATTGCCTGGGTCTTGTTTTTGTTATGAGACAACGAAATAGCTACGTCTCACTTGCCTACCTTCCTGTGACATAGTTTGATAGACATAGCGCATCCAAGAGAACGGTCGGGCAGTAAAGAGTGATTACGCTAAGCGGAGCAATACATGACTTTGCAGCAGCATCGGAAGCAGCATGGCTGGCTCCTCAAGGTTTAGCTGCTGCTCTCAACTCTACTTCACCTGTGCTCCCTGTAGCAAAACCAGTCTTGGCCTTGGATGAGCAAACAGCAGTTTTTGCTTGTGCTTTTGGGAGGCCTTCAGCTGTCTCAGAGTTGCAATTTATTTTAAGAAACTGAGACAAAGAGTACAGAAGTTTAATTGCAGACTCATTTCTGGTGGGTCCATAGATTCACGTGCCTGAAGGAGAGTGAATGGCAGTGTCAACAGTGTCAGTACTGTAATGGTTTAGGATCATCCATTTAGAGCTCAATATTAATGAGTTTTGCTGTGTGCTTTACATTCCTTTGTTGAATCTAGCTCCATATAGCAGTTGTTTACATTATTTCGTGGAAGTATGTCTAAAAAAATTTCTGTGATAAAATATTGGTAGCAAAGCTCAAATAAGTCTACTGCAGAGACAAATGGATAAATACAACATTTCAAATGTAACAGGCCTGTTACATACAATGTGACCTGATGTCATTTGTGAGCCCACAGTTTGTAGTTAATTAAACGGTGACCCGCATTTGCACATAATCCAGCGTGTGCTGTGCCATGTACCAGTGCTTGCTGGTTTTATGAAGATCACCTGGCGCTGCAGCTCCAGGCAACCTGCAGCATGATGAGCTCCCGTAGCATCTTGCTGCCTGGTTTGCTGTGTGCGTTTACTAAGCATCCAAGAAGGGTGTTAAGTAAAAAGGCATTAATTCTGAAGATCTGATGGGGGGGCAGAAAGAACAGGATGAGGAGGCCAAGCAGTTTAGTAACTACCACTTTGACATTTGACTAGGAGTGAGCAAGTCATGCTTTAGTGGTCCTGAGGAGGTGAGCAGGGGGAAGGGTCACCTTATAGCCCCGTCACTGCTACTCCATCCTTGCCCCTGTAAATTTGTAACTGCTCATGCAGCCTCCTTCTGCACGGGATTGTTGTGACACTGAATTCTGCTTAAAATGGGTGCAGGTCCTGGAAAGTGAAGCCTGAACAAATTACACTACCTGAATTTTGGGATTGTGTAAAGCGCAGGCAACTACTGGGGAGAGATGTATTAGTGGAGCATGGGGGGAGCGTTGTTGTGGAAGGGGGCTCTCATACCAGTGGCATTAACCGATCCTTAGCCTTGACTGTAGGTATTTTTGCTAATCTGTTAAGAAAACTGGGCTCGGTGCCCCCATTAAATTGCTGTTTTGTCTGATGTCATTCTTTATGCATCTTTCTGCATAAGGAATAAAAAGACTATAAACGCAAACCCTTTTGTAAATAGCTTTGAAATCTCTGATGCAAAGTGCTTGCTGTAAAAACAGAATTTACTTAAACGCATTTTTGGGAAACTGATATGGAGGGCTCTGGGAAGGGATGGATCTGCCCATTCCCTAACTGGTTATTAGGGCTCTGCTGTGTGTTGGGGCAGAGTCCTGGACTATCTCTCACTGTGAAGGGTAAGGATATTTAAACCATCTTCTCCTGTATCAGTCTGGTCTTTCTAGTCTTTTCCACTAACATAGGACAAAGCACTCATAAACAGTGAGTTGCAGTGTGAGGGCAAATGATGTGGAGTAGTTTCTGTCTTTGCATTCAGTATGTTGCAGGAAGATAATGATAAAAGAGATTTTCATTCCAAAGGGAATAAAACCAAACCATATGATGCATACGGCTGTCCTGCATGCAAGCTGCATCCCTTTTTCATTCCAGTGTGAAAGTAGAATTTGTCACTTCATAGTATAACTGCAGTTTATCTTCTGCTTTGTTCCTTTTTCTGTTCAGTTTTAGTTTTGAGATTGAACTGGTATTTAAAAGCATGCTTTTTAAGAAATTGGGTTAAGAAAATTATTTTTGGTCAAGACTGAATCTAAAGAATTTCTAAATAAATTATCCTTTGTATGTATCTTATAGTCTTTTGATGCCTCAATAGCTAGAACAAACACCAACTCAAACCCTATGTTAATTAGCATTTCTAGCCAGAAAAAATAATTTTCTAATTCACAATTATGTGAATATCAGGGTCTTTATCCAAAATCCTTTTTTTAAACTGCATCCATCAATATGTAGATTCCTTTCTACCTGTGTGCAAAGCTCTTTAAATTATTCATAAATGCTCTTAAGTGATTATTTGTATTAGTTTATTTTCAGATTAGTATCTACTACAGGTATCTACTTGGTCTCATAGTCCTTTGTACTTACGTATGAGTACACGGTTTAGTTTTCACTGTGGACCTCTCAGAGAAGGCATTATTTTTTGTTACTTATTTAAATGAACAGCTTTTTATTGAAATACTAAATTTTTAAAGATCTTTTTATTTGTCTTTAAAGTGTGGGGTTTTTTAAATTGTGAAGTAACGTTACTGTTTTATAAAAGAGAGATAAATGATTTGTTGTGGTTCTCTAAGTAAGTCTGCAATGTCCAGATGATGTCTGAAGTACAGCATGCACTGTTTTCCCTGCCTGCAAGCCAAGGTGGAAGATTTGACTCTTGTGCAGAGCATGGAAATACAGTTACACAGAAAACACAACACGGATCCCCTGCTCAAATGGCCGCTTGAGAAGACGTAGCTACATTGACTTTCTAGTTGTCCAGCCTGCACGTGTAAACTCCTTGCACCCAAAGCTGCTAAGCCTTCTGGGGTAGTCTGTAGCAGGGAAATGTTTTTATTCTCTTAGCAGGTAAAGGGAAAAAAAAAATCGGGCAGTAGGAGTAGAGTGTTGTGGAAGAGGAGGGGTGAGTTGGAGGAGAACGTGAAGGTGCTGCATCAGGGGAAGGGATCCAGGAGACAGTGCAGTAGGGAGAATGGAAGAGGATGCCGGTTTGACTGGCTGAGCACTGCTACAGTAGGGAAGGATGGACAGAGAGCATAGCCGGGGGCATTAGAAGAGGAAGGAGGATTCGGGCTGGTATTTTGGAAGTGCCATTTTGCCTACAGACAGGATTCTTTGGCAAATGTTTTGATGGAGACATTTTTTCTTCCTGGAAGGGACTCTTTTCTTGTTGTAGGCATCTGCCTCTAAAAAATACTTTTTTATTTTATGCTTTTGGGAAGCTGTATGTGTGTCAGACACCTATCTTTAATACATCAATGCTCCAGTCTT
The DNA here is from genome assembly GCA_035590215.1 of Microhierax caerulescens. Classification (NCBI taxonomy): domain Eukaryota; kingdom Metazoa; phylum Chordata; class Aves; order Falconiformes; family Falconidae; genus Microhierax; species Microhierax caerulescens. Next base: position 11,220,473 of record JAVJGJ010000014.1, on the reverse strand, counting down.
CTGATTTGGTCCTGGAAGAGTGGACAAAGATCAGGACGCGCTGTGTTCCTGCAGTACGGGGACCTCTTCAGCACTGTCACTGCCTTTGAAGAAAACTGCTTGAGACAGTTACTTTCTCTTCAACTATTTGAAATTACCACTTCCTAGTAATAGCCAATATTTCTCATACTTAAGAAACCCTCAGTCTTTTTGACCACGCATATTTATAAAACCTGCTGTTAGGACAATTTGCTTGGGCCATACTACTGATCTGGTAGCATACCTATTACTTCTTTTCTTCAGAGGTACATGTTTAAATACTGCTGACCTGTTGGCATTTTTTTTTGTCAGAATTATGTTTGAATACTTAGATAAAATCTAAAATCTGGTACTATCTGGAAAGTAATTTTTTACACTATTAATATTGTGTTACCTATTTCTTCAGTTGAGATTCCCACAGCTTATGAACCAGAAGGTTTCATGACTGTTGATAAAGGTTCAGAATTCCTTCTTGGCACTGTATTTTTAAAACCCATGCAGGACAGGGAAAATCGGGCTCCTTACTTGTAGAAATGCCCCTTGATTACTTCTAGGGACTGGGTCCCTTTCTTAACTCTTGAGGACATTTTTGGTAGATAAGAAACATGAGTTGTATTTCTCTTGTTTATTAGAGAATAATTAAGACACTAAGTAAAACCTTGAAACACGTTTCCAAACTTCCTCCCACAGCAATATCCAGATTCATTTGATGAATGACAGACAAACATTTGATGAGATCCAAGCCAACACTCAGCATTTTGCTTTTACGTAACCTGAAGCAATTATGAACTGCAGGGGGGTCCAATTAAAAAAATATGAAAAATATTCTCATTATTTGTAGTAAAGCAGGATGTTTCAAACAAAACTATGAACTATAAATTAATGAGTACCTTCTAAATTCAGGACATATGTAGAATTGAAAGAGTCTATTACAGAAGTTGAAAAATCTATATTTAATGAATACACCCACTACATCTATTAAACTGGCAAGATAATAAATGTGCAGCCCTCCCTTTTACTTCAGAAGAACATGCTCAACATATTCATTAGCTGAGAGTCTTACCAGTCCTTGCCAATATACTTCAGCTGCACTTTTCAATTACTTACAGACTGTGCATTGCTGTACAAGTATCAAGAATACTGGGCAGTCGTTCTGGTCTGAGCACTCATCCCATGTTGTTTGGGCATTCGCGGTGCCTCCTTGCATGGCCTGAATGGCGTTCCTCCTGATCGCTTCCTTGTCTGGATGGGAAGTGGTAGAAAATGGCAAGCAGGCAGGTGCTGTGGATGTTTACGCTAATGTCTGACAGCTAGAAGGTGATATATTCATGGAAGGGAAAAAAGACAGACATTTCCTCGGGTTAGGGCTCTAAAAGGTAGCGGGGTCCAGGAGAGCTGGCTAATACTAAAGCATCACTTCCTCCAAGGTCAAGTTTGGCACGTCCCTGAGTAAAGAAATCATGCAGAGGTGGCAGGAGCCCTACATGGATGAGCAAGGAGCTTCTGGCAAAACTCTTAAGAGAAAAAGAAAATTTACAGGATGTGGAAAAAGGGACAGGCCATTAGGAACATAGGAACATTGTCAAAACATGCAGAGAAGTGATGAGGAAGGCTGAGGTCTGTTTGGAATTAAATCTGGCAAGGGATGTCAAGCACAACAAGAAGGGCTTCTTCAAGTCCATCAGCAGTACAAGGATGACTAGGGAAGATGTGGGCCCACTGCTGAATGAGGTGGGTGCCCCGGTGACAAATGACACAGAGAAGGCAGTTACTGAAGGTCTTCTATGCTTCAGGCTTCACTGCCAAGGCCGACCCTCAGGTTACCCAGACCCTGAAGGAAAAGGGGAAGTCTGGAGAAGGAAAGACATTTCCTTGGTCAAGGAGGATCACGTTAGAGATCACTTAAGCAAACCTGACACCCACAAATCCATGGGCCCTGATGGGACGTGCCCCTGAGTGCTGAGGGAGCTGGCAGATGTTATTGCCAAGCCACTCTCCATCATCTTTGGAAGGTCACGGAGGACAGGAGAGGTGCCTGAGGCCTGGAGGAAAGCCAGTGTCACTCCAGTCTTCCAAAAGGGCAAGAAGAAGGAGCCAGGAAACTACAGGCCGGTCAGCCTCACCCCCATCCCTGGGAAGGTGAGGGAACAGCTCGTCCTGGAGGTCATCGCGAAGCATGTGGAGGACAAGAAGGTCATCAGGAGCAGTCAGCACGGCTTCACCAACGGGAAATCATGGCTGACCGACCGGATTGTCTTCTACGATGGGATGCCCAGCTGGGCACGTGAGGGGGTGCAGTGGCTGTGTCTACCTTGACCTCAGCCAGGCTTCTGGCACCGTCTCCCGCAGCACCCCCAGGCAGGCTCAGGCAGTGGGTCAGGGGAGCGGCAGTGAGGGGCTGCGCTGCCCGAACGGCAGAGCTCGGGGGG
>JAVJGJ010000014.1:11173844-11191993 GCA_035590215.1 Microhierax caerulescens | reverse complement strand
ACCCAGAGCAGGCTGCACAGGATCATGTCCAGGTGGGTTCCAAATGTCTGCAGAGCAGGAGACCCCACAGCCTCCCCAGGCAGCCTGTGCCAGGGCTCCGTCACCCTCAAAGTTACAAAGTTCTTCCTCACATTCAGGCGGAACTTCTGTTGCAGTTTGTGCCTGTTGCCCCCTGTCCTGCCACTGGGCACCACTGGGAAGAGCCTGGCCCTGTCTTCTCTCCCTTACATTATTAAGCATATGACAAGGGTTGCAGTAACCCCTCAAGCATCCAACCAGCTACTAAAATACTAGCGCTGCTTTGGGAGCACTGATACTTCCTTTAATAATTTACACCTACGCAATGATCACGGGAAGGCCAAGGTTGGATGGCCTATGACCGGACAATCCAGCTAATCACAGTCATCCCTCCTACTCCAGGTGCCCCACTTTGCTTTCTTCTATCAACCTCTCAGCGCTTCAGTGCCAGTTACCTGTTCACATATTCACAGTGCCTCTCTAAAGGGGCCTTTCCTCTCACTACAGCCTTTAAATGCTACTGCAGTATAAACGTCACAATTTTCAATGCTACCCACAATACTACCCACTATGGAGCCTCATGCTGCCTTTATTACTCTATCTTGCTACTGCTCTGCTTCTGGCTCCGGACCAATTCCTTCCTTAAAACTCCTTTTGAAAGGTGCAGCTTGAGAACACTGTTCATTTAACTACTGACAGTAGGCTCATACATTCAAAAGCGCTTCTGCAGAGCACAGAAATTCACTAACTTTCCTAGACAAAATGACTCACAGTTTTTAAAATTACTCAAGAAAAAAAAACTTGGTTCTTTTTCTTCTCTCTCCCCACACAAATATGTAGCTAGATGTGTGAAGAGCCATTCTGTAAACAAAATTATTAAAACAAAATGAAACCTGTTGCTTTGGTTTTGTGCAAATCCTATGTCAACCCTGTGGTTGAATTTAACCCTGGCTTAAGGTTGCGTGAATGAAGACAACCCTTTGCTGTCTGATACGATGTCATGAACTGTATGGCAGAATGATACCTCTGAATGGGCAATGTGGGGTGACACTCAGCATGCATCACCAACGGAGAAGTTTTCAGAGAAAGATGTACAGGAGCTGGAAGATGCAATCATCTGTGCAAACTGTTCAAGAATTAAATCGATTGTCTTAAAATTAATTGGGCCAGGGAAATGAGATAACAGGCTGACAACTAAATGCTGCTTGGAGGGAGGCAAATTTCATAAAACAGTTGGAGTAAGGTGCAAGATGATTCATAACAGTGAGACAACCTATTCCACCGGACTGCAGAATTGGAAGAGCTGAAGAAGGGTCTGCAATGTGATGAGTTCTCAGTAGTTCAGAAAGACTGATAGTACAAGAAAGGATCCAACACTTGATTTTCATAAAAAAAAAACAACAAACACCCAGATTCTTGTGACCTCCTTCACACTAAAAAAATCCTTATTCATAAACATTGCCACCATGGCTGTTAAGTCAGAGCTGTATATGGAAGGGTGGGAAGGATTTTGGAAGCCTTTTTAGACATCCCTTGTCGGGGGTGGTTGATTCATGTCTGGTGTCATACCCAGTATGACGGCTCTAGATGAAATAAGCAAAAAAAAATAAATTCTGTGATAATTTGCCTTAAGTTTTTCCTTCCCTTATCCCCTTACACAGCAGATAAAGTAACACAACTTAATAACAAAGCAAAGGTACTATTTCCCTGTTGCAGACGGTGTATGGGCTGATCATATTTGTTCCACTTCATCCCCTCCAACAGGAAAATCTCTCCAGTGAATGATTTACCATCCCCATGTGTCATCTGCAGGAGAAATAAAGTTTGGAAGTAGCCTCAGCATCTGGCTGACAGACTGCAATGACATCTCCTCCAGGAGAAGGAATTCCTCCTGGTGAAGAGGGGACTTAACCTGATGTGAGAAAGCAGATTTGTAATAATTCGAAGCTTCAGAAAAGGAGACAGTGGCTGATTCTGGAGGCTGCTCCTCTCCTGACAGGTGTATAAGAGTACCAGAGTATTTGGCATGAATCAATGGTCTCTACACTGGGTGGTTAGAGAAGCTGGTAGTGCTGCCTGTTCATTAGCAGTGCAGAAAAGAAGGGCCCTTTCATCAGTGATGGCAGACTTTTTGCTAGAGGGAGAAACAGTTTATGCTTTTTAAAATTGCCTGTTCCTGAAGGACTTCTCATTATAAAAGACTGCAGAGGAAATTACAATTCTGTTATTTTTTTTTTCCACCATGTGAGTACAAAATGAAACAATTCCCTTAATGCATTAATGTGATATGTGCAAAAAAAATGTGAGATAAGACTGGGACAAAACTAATGCTGCCTAAAAAAATCTGTGAAACTCTGATGAGGAAATTGGGCAGATTAATAAGAAAAAAAAAAAAAGTAATTTGCTTCTGATACTAGAGCTAAGCCAATGTGATTTTTATTCCTTTTTCTTTTTCCTTCTTTCTCCCTCCAAGGAATAGTTTATTCATTATAAAATGTGGTTTTGCCAGGACCAGGTGCTATTAAGTAAAAATCTCACGTGTCTGGATGTGTTTTACTCACTAAGCTATTACAGAATCACGGAATGGCAGAATGGTCAGGGTTGGAAGGGACCTCTGAAGATCATCTAGTCCCCCCCTGCTAAAGCAGGTTCAGCTAGAGGAGGTTGCACTGATTTCCATCCAGAATTTTCTACCAGGGTAAGGAGCAATTCAACATAGGACAGTACGGGCTAAAATACTCTAATTTTAGGGTAGTATAGGCTCTTTTTGCTTTAAGTCTTGCCTCTTTTCTAGGCAAAAGTGATGCTTTCCATCTAGGCTTGGGCACAGCCTGGCTGTGTGACCCAGATTTACCTGCCCCTGTAGAATTTAGCAGTGGCTACTGGGGCACGGCTCTGGTTTCTGCCACATTTTAAATTCAGTTCTAGGAGGTAACTGTAAATAGCAGCACCATGCCTTCTGCTGGCTACACAAAAATCAATGACCATTAACAATATTGATTGTATAAGAAGATGGTTTTAAAAAGTTTGCTAATTGCCCCCTTTTCCTAAAACTTGAAAAAATCACTGATGGTCCCATCACTGCTGCCACTTTGGCAGGAGTCAGCAGCCTGTTAATCCAGACCCAAGCTGCAGAAGAGGAGCTGAAAATACCACTTAATTTTTAACAACACAGTACTACTTACCCAAGTAAATGCTTCTCATTTATATCTTCAGCAGTCCTTGCTACCTGTCTGTAGATTCTGTATTTAAAGTCAGGCCATAAATTATAAACGTAACTTCAGATGCAAAATGCATTGGAGACCAAATATGATTTGACAGAGATTCTGTGGACATAGTTTGATGGCTGCCTCCAATTACACCTGAGTTTTGTCCACCCTCTGAAAAGCAAAGTGATACAGATAGCTAACCTAGGAAAGACACAAGTCCACAGGCACGCAGTGCCATGAAAACTCAGAGCTAAGCAGGGTGCAGATCAGATGAGGATTAGTCCCGTGCCATGCTGAAGTTTGCAAACCCTAGTTCTCAGCCACACAACACCAGTTTATCTATTCCATGTGAGCAAAGTCAGGATTTTATTAACCCAGGCTTCATTTCATGGTCAGACTGGACCAAGTGGGTGAGTCTGCTTGCAGCCTCTGCCTTGCTGACATGCTTTGGAAGTGGCCAAGGAGCTTTCCAACCTACTGTCATCAGAGGTCCATCTCCCTCCACCAGATCTATCTCCAGATTTAGAAAAAAGAATGGGGAACAGAAGCCAACATGCTGATCTCATAAAAGGACAACAGAAAAGCAAAATGGAAAGAAACTCCCTCTTCCTCAACATTTGCCAAAGAAATTGGACTGTTTCTCACCTACATCTTTCTCAGAGTCTCCTGTGAAGTGCAGCAGAAGAATGCAGCTAGGTTAATTAGCATCAATAAAATACAGCTGTGGGTTGGCTTCAGGGGCAGCGGGTTGGCTGACGTGGATAAGGTGCAGCTGTGGCTGGTTCTGGTAAGGGGTTGTGAGCCAGTGAAGAGGGAGCAGCCGAGGAAGAAGCAGAGAGAGGAGGGAGCAGGCGGGCCTTGGATGAGATGAGACAAGACGAGGAGAAGGTAGCAGAGGGACCGTATGAAGAATGTGCTGGTATGGGATGGTAAAAGACCTTGTTGTAGCTTGATAGTTTGGAGAGTGCTGTGACAAAGTGCTAGCCATCCTCTGTGCTCAGGAGAACTCAGTGAGACAGAACTCTGCATTTAATGGAAAAGCCATTTTGACTGAACAAGTGTATTTCCATTAAAAAAAAATCTATTACAGAAACTGATTACAGACCTCATATTCGGGCATATAAGAAGAAAGGAGACAAAGAACATAAGGCATTCATCATTTGTTTACAGATGCAGCCTCCCTAAAGTCTTAATTGTGTTTTGATGCTAACAAGTATTCAGTAATGGCTCCTTTACACTAGCCCTAGCAGAAGGCAGCAGTGACTAACAACGACTCAACAAAATGTCACACACAGCTTTTCCTTCAAACCACACTAGAGGCTGATGAATTCAGGGTGGTAAAGTTTATCCTACCTAAGTTTAGATTTCTAGCCAGGTATCTTAGTTCCACTTGTAATCCATGGAGAGGAACATCCTTTCATATCATGATTCCTCAAGCCTATTATAGTCATCTGCTTTGGTATGAGAATTTGGTATGGTATCACTCTCACGGGACCCAGTTCTCTCTACAGCATATAGAGGCAGTCTCCTATGACCAGCCAGTTGTAGATATCTAAATGTGGTCAAATGGATTCTACTCTTTCAGACTTTGCATTGGCTTAGCAGGCTGTGGATGAGAGGTCAGCAATATGTTCTAGTAGAGTTAACCAGTTTTGAAGACTTCAGTCCTGAAAACACACGTTGCACTTCAGTATTTCGCACTTGAAATAAGCAGGGTCCTTTAGCCAAGCCATAAACCATTTTGCTGGAAGACATTCTCTCCTTATTGCACTCCTTACAATAGTATCAAGTTCACTCCTGGTTTTGACATATTTTTCCTGAATGTTCCATTTTCTTTTGATTTTCTTATTTCACTTTGCCTCCCCATCCTCTTTCTCTGTTTCCTTCTTCTTTTTTCAGAGTCTTACCTTCATTGTCACCATGTTTTCTGTTCCCCTTTTCTTATTGCTTTTATTTAATAGTATTTATTGTTCCTTATCAACAATCCATCTTTTTAATATACTTCTTAAACTTACACTTTCCAAAACCTTCAGAATAGAAAATCAGATCTATTCTTCTTCCTCTTCAAAACACCTATTAAATGTGTTAATGTACATTATATTTCTGAACATTATAATACATAAACACAAATGCAGGAGAAAATCCTGTACATTCAGACCATTTCCCATGTAAAGGTAAAACCTTTCTGAAAACTACAGACCCCTAAAGGAATATAAATTCTTATCCCTTATCAGTTCTATCCCTCAACTTTCATTTCCTAGCACACGTTCACACTTCCCTCAATTATTTTTGTAATACAGCTCAGCTCAGCCACTCAAAGCTCTTTGAAATCAAACCCACCTGGTTTAGTCTCTCTCCTGTTTAAGGAACAGATTCAACTAAGAACTAGCCTTCAAAAATAGCTTTGCTATCTTCAGAACCCTGTATATCAGCCCTAAACACAACCAGTAAAAGTCCATCTGGCATCCCAATTGTTCCTTACCTCTTATCTAATGCTTGCAAACCACCTCCAGTGGGATTAAAAACAATTACTAGTTTTCTGTATGCAACACAGAATGCAGGACAAGATTGTCACTGGCTAATTAAAGCTAGGGACTTGGACATGGGGACTCTGAGGAGCTCTCCACAAGTTCCCCAAGCTCATTTCAGAAAGGTGCACAAACAGGTCAGCAGAGCTCCACTGCTTCTGGGATAAATGCATGCGCTGTGCTTTGCCATGAAGATACGGGATCTCACCCAGCACCAGCCCAGCTCCCTCTAAGCAGCGAGCTGCACTGTACGCTGTAAACTACAGCCCTAAGCTGTGGCCTTTGCACTGCTGTGGTAAGAGCAGAGAACGTTGCAGCTGGAGGTCTGTTGAACATGGTCTTAAGTATTTTCTAAAATGTTAAAACCGCCTGAAGATTTCTTTTAGGTCATCACTAAAGAGTATTAAGGGCCTTATTATCATCTGTGTATTTACGTACTTGGACCCTAGTAGAGAAAAGCACTCAAGTGCCTGCATCCAGCACTGAACATCTGACAAAACCCTCCTCTCTCAACAACTGCCTTCCCCTGCTGCTGGCTACAGCCTCCTTCAGCTCATTTTCAGTGTGTGGACATGCAAAAGCCAAGATAAATACTGAGAACCTTCAGCTTGTATAAACCCAAGCTCCCAATCCAGACTGGCTGTTTAGCCCTCTTACCCAGGGGATCCTCCTACACCTACCCCACCAAGCCAACCTACCCTCATCCAAAACCTTCCAGGAGAATGCCCTCCATTTCACGTGACTGCCCCAAAACAGGGCAGGGAGCTGGCAAGAGGAAGGCTTGTTTATCTCCCATCTGATTTTCAACACACTTCACCTCACTGCCCATTTGAGGACCCATGCAATCCAGGCGACAGTGCTTTTGAAGTCAGACCTTGAGTGGCTGCCGCTCTTGCTGGTCTGCTTCACCTAAAACACCGTCATTTGGCCCCAGTACTCAGCCCTGGGAGAACACGGCCTGCCGATCAACAGGTACCAGAACAGCAAACTCTTTGCCACAGGATAGTGTGATGACCACAGGTGTAAGAAATAGTGTGATGATGAGAAAAAAACACTTCCATGGTGACCAGCATCTGTCATTACTTTGTACAACACTCCCTAATCTTTAACAGCATCCTATTGTTTCTGGAACATTTTAATAGTAAAACTCAGTCTATGACCCAAAGCATTGAGACAACTTAACAATTTAAATGCAGAGTAAAATGTAGGTAGGCAACTAAATTGAAGGGTGCAATCTTAAAAATCTGTATCAAATTTTAACCAGTGCCTTTGAACCTTAGAAGCTTTGAGTTCGCACCGACAGCCTTGAATCCTGCACAACACAGAACAGTATTGCAAAATACCTTTAATTCAAAAATATGACCATGGAGCACTGCTGGGAACAGGGTAAGAGATTTCAGCCCTCTATGGTGCCTGTGCTGCCTTCCAGCGGGATATATAAGCTTCCAGGCAAGTCTGCAGCTGCAGGCTTTTCTTCTCCTTGTGAAAATGAGTCACTGCATTCTAGCCCAAGCATACTTAGGTGATCCCTCACATATCAGCCTCCAAACATTTTTTAAAATCTTTCAAGTTTTTAAATTATACCGATTTAACGATGCCAACATTTCCCCATATAACTTCTGCTGTTGTTTCAGTCCCCTTACAGTGAGAAATCTTTTCCTAATACCTCACCTCAATTTATCCAACTACATATAGAATGATTGTTTCTCATCCTGTCCCACAGTGGGAATGGTAAACAACCAACAAATGCCTTCCTTATAACAAACTTAATTGTATGCAGTTGTCAAGTCTCATCTTTTCTGGAATAAGCAGGACAAATTGTTTAGCCTTCACTTTGCTTCTGCATCTGTTGTTATTGGTATTGCTTTCCTACTGACTTTTGGTTATGTATATGTTTCCTTCTAAAAATGCATACCAGTACATTTAAAATAGGATGTCAAATGAGACCACGCTGTCTGAGGACAAATCAACCTGGATAAAGATAATAAGAGAAAGAAAAGACTGATCAGTTGCAGACAATGTATATGGTGTCCAAGGAGAGCACACACCTCTGCAAAACTGTCACATCTGCTACTCACATAAACTTGTCTCATGCTGCCCCTGGATCCTTTTATTCTGGCTTTGGGCTTCACTACTTTCCCAACTCTATTTCCGTTTTGTCCATATACTTCCAGAACATTCTTTTTTAAAAAAATTATTTCATATCTTTGATTACAGACTCTTTTTCTAATGAAAAGGTGTGGGAATTCTAACCCTGTCCCCAACAGTGCCTACAGTCTTTCCTGGGCAAGGGCCACCTGCAAATTCAAATTATCTCCTTATGCCATTGAAAAAGGTGGTAAAAATTATGAAAATATTTCAGTTTGTTGCTGGACTTCTGAATGCCAACAGCTGTCTATCCACCCTATAATAACATAAGTCAGGCCAAATTGCAATGGGAGAGTGCCAAAATCCTTTCTGAAGCTAAAATATCCAATAATAACGGCTTCCTTCTTATTGACTAGGCCAATTACACTGAAGGAAAGGAAATTAGCTTGACTTGACACAAACTGCTATCAACAAAACTGTGCTATCTCTCTCTTACCTCCCTTCTTGCCTCAGAGATTTACAAATTCATTGTTTAGTCATTTGTACTAGTGTCTTTCAGGGTTTGAAATAAGGCTGACTGAGTCATTATTCCTGAGATCCTCTTTTTTGCTTTCATTTTTTAAAGACAAGAGATATGTTTGCCGTTCTCTAGTACTCATCTGTCCTCCATAGCTTCTCAAAGGTAATCAGTAAATGTTCTAAAGTTGCTTCAGCAATCAGCAAACAATAGATTTTGTCAGATTAATGTGTCTAACATCTTACAGATGAATTTATTATGTTTAACCTGTCTCATTACTATCGGTCCTGCTTTTTTTGCAAGTTTGGGCTCTATTCTGAACTTTATTTTGTTGATGATGGTAAGAATTCAGTTGCAATGATGATGGTAAGAATTCAGTTGCAATTCATTTTTTCCCTGAAAATTGAAGTAAATGAGGTCTGGAACTTTCCAACCTCCATTTGACTTTTCACATTTGTGTCATCTGTTTAAAGTTAGTGAGCCTCTGCAGCTCTCACCTCTGCTTTTGACTCCTCCTGTCAGTCTTATTTCTGATTTGCCTTATTTTGATTAAAACTCTTAGGGAAAGTGATGAATGAATCAGAGCACCAGCTATTTATAAGGTGCCATTTGATAGTCAATCTCCAGGCACTCCATTTGCGTTTGTACCCCCACTGGAGCTAACATCATTTGCCAACACCTCCATCCAGTGCAAGGTCTAAAGGTTAACTCTGCAGCTGCTTTACCACAGAACTTTAAAGTATGGAGAGATGGATGGTTGGAGAAACAGTTTAAAAATCTATCTTTTTGTCTCTGAGTGAGTTCAGTATCCCAAAGGAAAAGAATGCTTAATATTAAAATAACAGTTTCATATATTTCAGCATATCACAATAAAATGTTGCAGTGTCACCAGTGCTAATACATCACTGAGATGTTCAGATTCCCCAAAAGATACATATGATGTAAAAACCTGAGACAAATAAATAGTGCATACCCATTTCAAGGAAAAAAAATGGCTGTTTTCCCTCAAGCAGGGGCAGTGGTTGCTCACAGTGAGAGACCATTGCTCGTCAGAAATAAATAATTTAGAAATTCTCTCTCTATATAACTTCTCTTAAATTTATTTCTAAGGATTAGAAATATTGCCAGGACATCAGTAGCCTAGACTTAAGATAATATCAGAGAGAAGATAAAATCTGTAGCAGAAGTAGCATTCTGGCACAGTGGTGATTTCATACACCCTGTGTTCAGTCTGGGAGCCATAACCTGGGTTCTTCTCAAGACTGTCCCGAGCAATAAATAAAAAAAAAAAAAGTAATTTAACTTGCAGCACCTGCTGCTGTACTTTAGAAGGAGAATTTGCATCTTCCAGCAGCAGATGGCCCTTCCACAACTTCATACTTTCTTGGTGAAATTTTGACCTTTCTGAAGTTGTTTCAATAACCCAGTTAAGTGTGAAGCAGAAAAAAAAGTCTAAGGCTCATGAAGAAGTTTAACCCCTCTTCATGACCCAATCTTATGACATTTACAACCCTTCTATTGTTTTTATGCTCAATAACAAGGTTGTAATCTTTTGCCATCCAACTTTATTTTTGCTTCCAAGGACTTTATAGGAGCAACATAACGATTGCTCATTTGCTGCAAAGGTGAATTTTGAAGTGTGCTGGAGCTACTCTTTCCCACCCATGCAGTGTATGTCGTTGAGTGCTGACCTAACTGGTGCAGCTCCACAAGCCACTGCTGACTTTTCTGAGAGTGTTGCTTCCCCTGCTGGCCTGGTCTTCTCTTCCTGATAGGAAACACTGAGCTGTTTTTGAAGATACTAATCTTCAGGTCAGTGAAAATAGTCTAAAACAGGCATGTAGCACCTCTTTCCCTCCCCTACTTGCCAAATAGAGAAAACAAGTAGGGGAAGAATTTTGGAGGGTATCGTCTTATGTTCTAAGACATGGGGAGTAAGATAGGAGAGATGAATTCCTCATCTCCCATGCTTTCATTTTCCTTCACCTGGGCATCTTGCTCAAACCTGATAGCTATTTTCAGATAGCCGAAGCTAGGTGGGCCGAATGCCAGACCTGCTGTAGCAACCACCAGAGTCAACAGCAGTCTTTCCACTGACTTCTGCTAACAACTCATTGGCCAAACCTTGCAAGAATTTGACACTTTCTGAAGAAAATTTATGAGCAGTGTTAGCAATTGTGGCAGTAGCTCGGATAACCCCTGTACCGCAGGAGCGGTTCAGTGTCTTGCAGGAACGACTCAATACAAAGGTGCAGCAATAACAGGGGATGGCAACTGTTGACTTGCTCTTCTGACTTGACTGTTCTCCCACTGACTGTTCTCCCACTCTGTTCTCTCAGTACAAAACTCTTGGAATCATGAATTTAAATGTGTTTATTTCTTCATTTTTACATCAAATAATTAAAAGTTCCTTTCCAACTCATCATTGAAGACCTTCAGTCTAAGGCATGTTACATGTGATCAAAATTATATCACTCTAGGCATTTGGCTATTGTGTAAAAAGCTTTGAATTTTGAGCTGTGTGTACTTCCCAGCTTTCCCTCTCTCCCATGAGCACTGGTTAAAAGGGAAAAGTCACGGGGATAGTGTTCCCCTCTGACCTGAAGCGCAGAAGTCCATCCAGTTAGTCCAGCCAAGGTACAGCATTTACATAAACTGGCAACCAGATTAACTCTTCTGTCTATCAGAACTGAGGGTCTAGAAATTCCCACAGGCGTTTCTCAGGTTTGTACAGTGCAAAGTAGAATTGCTCTTGCCTAATTTTGAATTTGAATGGAGAGAAACAGGCACCTCCACAGGGCTGTCTTACCCATGGGTTGCATGATTTGCTTTCTGAGGTCCCTGTGTCTCCCTGCTGACAACAAAGGGAGACTACTGATTTTTTATTTTTTTTTTCAGATGGCTGCATTAAATGAGGTGAAAATAGCCTGTAAGTAGCTTCCCTGTTTCCTTTAGTAGAGCTAGCTTTGCCAGACTTTGTTGAACATACTTCACCTAACATCATTGTGACAATCCCAGGCTGCTGCACCTCGTTGTTCCATGGAATATCCCTTCTGTGTCCCAAACTGGGGAGAAAGCTGACAACATACATGCCATGTGAACTAGTGTGCCTTCTTATACTGCTTCTACTACATGGCCAACAGTATCATGCCAGAGCAGGAATGATATTTACCTTGAAAATGGTATGCACATGGAATCTGCTTTTACTAATGATGGACTAAAGGAAAGGGCATATCTGAGATCCTGCTCCAGTTATGAGAAACTACAGATGTCTGACCTGTATCTTTTCCATTTTTTACAAAGTGAACCTTACATTTCACAAGGGAAAAATCAGGATATGTGGGTCAGAGAACTGTTAGCACCAGAGTCTTATTAATAGTAACTACTGTACCAAAGCAGCAGTTTCCAGCTTTTATACAGTATTACATTTGCTTGATGCAGATGAAAAGAAATTATTCATGAGACAATGGAAAAAAAGATGTAGGAGGGTGAATGAATCACATTGGAAGAATAGGAAAAAATGAAAGTGGGGGCAAAGTTTCTTGAGCATGCTGTGTCATCACCAATGAAAACTAATTTGCTATATAAGTGGAATACTATTAACTCCTGCTTGGTTGGACATAATTCATGGTGGAAGAGGGAATATTTCAGTCAAATTGAATTACATGAATTTTTGGAGAAAGAGAACATCTCTCATTAATTTTTTTCTGGACAGGATCTCACTGATATCATCACATCTACTTCTGATTTGCAGCCAATTACTATGAGGTTGCACAACTGGAGCCAGACTTCTCTTGCTGTTAGCACTGCACAGCCCAGTTGCCTGAGACTGAAAATAAGTGAACACAGGGAAACCATACGTTCTCTGGAGAACAGGATTGAAAACTTTTAGTGAAGACATAGTTTATCTGTTAATATTGTAGCTAATGATAGGTATTACTCTTTTTCCTCTTGAAGTCTATGTTTATATTATCCAGATTACTCTCACTTTGAAACAGGAATAAGGGATGCTCTCGAAAAAATTCTGCTTCAGGGATACTAGCCTTTGCTAAATTAGAACTAACTAGCCTAGGATTCCTAGATTTATAAGAGGGGGGTTGGCTGTGCATATTACACAGAACTGACTGTCACACTGGATTTTTATGAAGGTTTGTAGCAGAAAAAATCTGCCTGGGTCATGCAGTCTCACCTTTATTTTTTCAGGATTACATCTTCCCCCTCTCTCTCTCTCTCTCTCCCTAGGGAGACCACTTATTCTATATGCAGAGGTTTCAAAACATACTTATTCATGTCAAAGCCAGAAAAAAAACCCCAAACAAACCACAGTTTTATATTGTGCCACAGAAGCTAAAGTTAAGGGTTTAGCCTAGACAGGAAAAGTGACACTACTTACAGGTGCACTCGTTTTTATGTGCAGTTTGTTTCCCATTTGGGCTGCTAATATATCTGCTTCTGCCTGGTGTCTAAAGGGGTGTTCCCACCACAGAGGAGAGTGACCTGGGCTCTCTGTGCTCCTTCCTATTGACTCCTCCACTATTCTTTTACTGAAACCTTTCCTAGCACCTGATCTGTATCAGCAGCATATTGCAAAATCTACAATGGTCCTGTGTAACCTTTCAGGATTTCTTTCTCATTTGTAGGGCACAAAGTAGTCATGTGGCAAAACTCGGGGGGAAAAAAAATATCCCCAAATTGTCCAGTTTTCTCAGTACTACATGGCTCTGGGCTATCTAACCTACGTCTACGTTGAAATTAATGTATATATGGGCCACAGCATGGCCCAGGCACGTTTTCCATTACACCAAGCTGGATCTCCACAAGCAGCTTCCAGGATGAAAGCTCCCACCGCAAGGCCAGCATCAGGTTCTCACGTCTTGTTTCCCCTCCTGATCCTTCCTGCTTAGTGCAGTATTTTCACTGCAAACCATTAAACCATTTCACCGTGATAATCTGGAAGACACCCAAACTTCTCTGCAGAATTATTGGGTGTAGTTTAATTGGAAAATTATTTCTTACAAACCCTTCACACTCTCCAGTTGATAACTTGTGCCCTTTGTTCATCCTCTTCACTTATGTTACAGCCCAGGTCACTTCAAATAATCTGCCTCAAAGTGACCTGTTTCTTTATGTTAGCCTCTGCTCCTACTGTCTCTAGGACTGTCTTATGGCTACTGAGTAGTCAGAATTTGTGCTAGTGGCTAGCTGAGTTTCTAATAACAATAACTTATTTAGAAGATATTTCTGGATGTATTTCTACTGATAATATTCAAGGAGACTTATTGGTATCATTATCCCCTTTCACTGATCTCTTCATCTTTCCTTCAGAGTAGTTTCTGGAGTATAAATCTGCAATGCATTTGTAATGACAATGCACACACAGCCATTTCATCCTCTCTCCTTTGTTAGCTTTGAGAACTGCAGTAAAACAAATGATAATGTTTGTAAGGTCATTATAATTTTTTCAAAACTTTGACTAGGACAATGAGTTGCTTATGCTGTCAATATTGCACTTTTCTGTGATGAGCTGAATACATACATTTTTTAAACCTCCAAACAAAAAAATAATGTTGGTTGTGTCCATTTCATAAGCAGACAAACTGTATTTTCAAAAATGTTTTACTATGTTCTAGTCTGTTATTGATATGTGGCTGTTTATTAGGAGTTACCCAAGGCTGCTGATGGAGAAGGGTTCTCCTTTCTACCAGGAGAAGGCATAATAATATTCCCATCTCTTATTCCTTTCTTGTTCCTTGCCTATGAAATTTTCTTTTTTTGTTGCATCTTTCAAAAACTAACCAGACTGAGAGGAAATTTAAAGTTGAAAATGTACTTTGTCTCTGTTTAAATGTTCTTATCTGATGCACTTACATTCTTTTGGCATTATTTAAAGGAAACACAAAGTCAGGCAAGGGCGCACCAGATTCAGCTGCTGCTGCAGAGTGCTTGGAATTCGATCAGGTAGAGGCCACATTCAGTGTAAGGCAGAGCTGTGCAAGCAGCCAGTCGTCTAGGTTCATTGTCTGCACGGAAAAGAGAGTAGTCTTCTTTTTCCATCTCCAAAATCCAATTTCATGCTAATCCAGCTATCACTGCTGGCTCGGCTTGGAATAATAAAAAACCAAATATCCTTATTCTGGGCCAGATAAATATTTTGTCCCAAAAGGTCGTTACATGCTATAGGAAGAAAATCACTTGTCCCAAGTTTCCTTCCATAGGTTTTCCCCAAGTAAAAATACATTGTGCAAAGTTATGTGATTATTTTGCATATACATCAAGAGCTTATGAGTGTTCACATGATATTTTAATACTCTAGAATCCATTTGTTTCTCCTGATTATGACCAGAGTTACTAACTTGAATCTCAATACAGATACTTAAATAAATCTATATTTATTCATATTGATAGTTTTGGATGAAACTGATTCTTGCTTTTGATCAGGGTTGTATAAGACTTCTGGTCTCGGAGTGTATGGTGTGATCCTGTGAGATAAGGATCCAGTCCTCCCACTAAATTAAAATGCATCTGGGTTTCTCAGCAACATTTTACATCAGTACCTTGAAATGCATCAGAAAAAAAAAACCCAACCCTGTATGCATCCATGCAATAATACATTGAGCCTTTAGTGTTGGAAAATATGCAGCTTCTCTTTGTATACAAGGGTATACTTTAGTTAGCTGAGCTGGCTTTTTTAGACTTTGGCTTTCAAAGGTAGCTTGGCAAGGGATGTAGAATGGCCTCATAAGCAAGTATCCATATCGGTAAAAATACTGGCTAGGAGTCTGCAAGGAATAAATTGTAAGTATATACTTGCATACTGAGATATGGAACAAATCTAACTTGAGACCTTTGAGAAAGAGATCCACTATTAAAATCAAACATCACTACGCTTAGATCCAAAACTTTATTATAACTAATACCTATTTTTAATAGGTTGTTTGAGGAGGAGGAAGGGGAGCAGCAATATGGCAGACTTGGAGAACAGCTTTTCCTAGGTGGTTTTTTTTTGTGTTTTTTTTTTTTTTTTTTTTTTTTTAAAAAAAAGGCACTTTATAAAGATTTGCAAGTATGCCTCTCTCTATAACTATCAGAACTGCATCTCCACTTCTGAACTTATGGAATGATTGAATAGTTAGTATTAGTTCTGTGTGTTTGCTTTGATTGTGTTGTCATCATAATCTGATGTGGTCTGTACTCCTGCAATGGTACATGGATTTGGATGCTAAAACACTAACATACATTGTGGCACTCAAGTTATGCTTCTCACCTAAGAATATTTGATGACATATGGAACTATATTTTCCAGGTATGCTGACGTAAGGTATAGAACAAATAATAAAGCAACAAGAAATCCATAGAAGATAAAAATAAACGAAGAAGGGAATAAAAATGGATTAGCTTTACTTAAGCAGGGGAAATGCTACAGAATTACTTTTTTTCTATGGTAGTTCTGTTTTTGCTAATTCTACCTGGATTTACATTCTGTTGAAATAATAATATGCTGAATTATTGGGATATGTGTTGAATTTTGTGATGATTCAAATATCCTGTCATTTACAATTGACCAGTCTTGTGTTGGGGAATGGAACTGTAAGTAGGAGGAAATGCAGTGGAAGTTGTATGTTTTTCTCTGTATTCTGGCTTGAAATTAGGACAGTTGTCAGAAATGTGGTATTTACACTGACTAAGTTTTGGAAGTAATGAGAAAAAGGTTATTATTTCTAACAGGCATATCTTTCTTTTGTATTACCACAGGATGAAAGAGAAGCTTAGCTGTTAGGTGTTTAGAGAAAATTGGAATAAGATTTAGATATTTAATGGTTGCAGATATTTTATTTTTGTTAGTTGTGGTCTGAAACCATCCCAGCTCAGAGTCAATTAATTAGAGTTGAGGAAATAAAAGGGTGACCCATTAAGATGCTAAAGGGAATGGCAAGGAAGTGTAATAAAATAACATTATATTTTGCAACACTGAAGCATAAATATTGTCTGATGGAGGAAATGTTTACTGTAGTCGCACATAATGGGTTTAGTTTAAGGAAGGAAGGGTAATGTAGTGCATTTTGACCTGGTTTTCTGCTTGAACTCTCATATATCTGGCAAGTTGCTATTATCAAATTTTAAAGTTCTTGTAAAGTTCAACAGCTGAGATACCTACATGCATTTTAAAGGTACCATATTAGCACTTCTGGGTGCCTTTGAAAAGTCTGACCTCAAATCTTTCCTTACAAAGTTGTGATCTCAGGGTAATGTAATACTTTGTTACTTAAGCAGGAGAATTGCAGGCCCCATTTTAAAGTTGGTGAGTTGACCAAATTCTGTTGTGACAGAGATCGTATAAGTACTGTGGCCACAGACAACTCTTGATACTGTACTGTCTCAGGTTCTTGAAGAAAAATTAGTTATTTCTGTTGGCTGTGTGGTGTGGAAGGAACAAAGCCTAAGATGTAACGGAGCCAGAATTCTGGGTAGAAATAATGAATGACTTTTTTTCATCTTTGTTAGTTTTTGATGCAAAAATGTGCTGATACTGTCAAAAAAGTCAGCTGTTGACAAGCTGTGAAACAATGTGAATGTGTTGCTTCCTGCCTGCCTATTTATTTATATTTTACTTTTTTATGTGCAGTGTTATAATATAATGTGTTTGATTTTTTTTCTTCCCACTCATACCAGCAGAGGCTTCTTGATCTTGTTTTTATACAGGTTTTGATGGAACTTTTTGCAAGTGCTAAGCACACTATTCCTGCTGCTCTAAAAACCTGTGTGTAAATGATAACAGATGAAAGTACTGACATGTCTCTATGCAATAACCTAAGTTGATGATGGACAAAAATAATTGCTTCCTTGCTCTAAGCAGAGAGGAGAAACCCATCATATACCTGCCTTGCAAATAGGCACAGAAATTACTAGTCCATGCACAAAAATGTGTAATTGCCACTTCATCATTTTGATTGAAAAAAAAGAAAACATTAACATTTTACTTGTTTCAGTTTCCTTTTGGATGAACTGATGAATGCATTATTTCATATATTACACTCTGCTTAATTTGTCCTATAGGCTTCTGTCATCAAAGGAAAAATTAGGGGTTAAGGTTTTTCTTTTAGTCGCTGGAGGCTGCAGAGGGCGATATATACTCTAATTTTCACTCTGGCACAACTATAATAAGGTGTGCATGTGTTTTTCTGCAATTTTTGTACATATGGCTACTGTTAAAAAAAAAAAAGAAAAAAGTTTCAACAGTAGTTGTTCTGACAACTGTTGCTTATGGTTGTGATATCCTGTAAGAGAGTATTTAAAAGACTGCATGACCCAGTGGCAATAAGGACAAGTGAATGAATCTTGCATATATGTGTGCTAGAGGTATGAATGTGTGTAAGTTTTTGAAAAACTGTGCCATCTTTTAAGCTGGTAAGAGCCTTTCCCTCCCTCCCTCTCCCTGTGCTTACATACGCATGGGTGCCTTTCACTGCCCTCTAATTTGAGCAGCCCTGCAGCCTATCTGTAATCTGAGGTCAAGTGATTAAAGTCATAAAATAAAATTCTAGGATTTCAGTCACTGTTTTTCTGAGCTACCTGATTATCAGGATTATTTTTTGCACTCTGAAGCTATTTTAAAGCCCTGGCAGGCAATTATGACTAATACCATTTCATATACTATTCATGATTACTTTTTCTGTTCGTTTTTTGAATATGACAAGGGGAATTCAATATGCAGGATCCATCTGAAAGGGGATGCAGCAGCATGGTGCTGCATCTTCTCAGTATGGGCAAAGTCTATGCTGGATCA
Source organism: Microhierax caerulescens (assembly GCA_035590215.1). Taxonomy (NCBI): domain Eukaryota; kingdom Metazoa; phylum Chordata; class Aves; order Falconiformes; family Falconidae; genus Microhierax; species Microhierax caerulescens. The sequence continues at coordinate 11,173,849 of JAVJGJ010000014.1, read as the reverse complement.
GCCAA
>JAVJGJ010000014.1:11144092-11160260 GCA_035590215.1 Microhierax caerulescens | reverse complement strand
GAGACCTCCTCAGGTGAGCATGGAGGGAGTAAACAGCTCAGAGGAGTGTGAGCTGGCTGCAAAGGTGCTTTGCTGCATGTAAGGCACGTTCCAGGGCAGGACCTGGGTGGGTAAGTGATTGTATATAACCAGCATTTATGTATACAATAAAGGATTGTACTTGGGGTCTGTGCTTTCATATGCCACAGTAAGAGATAAAAATTCAGTGAAATAACTTGCTTCTAGTGAGCTATGTGTAACTGCAGAAAAATAAGTGGATTACAATGAGATCAGCCCTTATTGGAGAAGCACAGGATTCCCATTGCATTCTACTTGACAACTTAGAAGACAGAAGTCAATCCAAAATAACTTTTACATGTCTAAACTTTCACTGATTTCACTGGAATTACGTGTGGGAGAGCAGAAATTAGATGACAAACACCTATTCAGTTCCTCACTTAACAGTTTAAAGGAATTATTTCACTTCTCGTTTGGAGATGATGCTTTAATACATAATTTTCTATTATGGCCTTCATCACACTGTCAGAAGCAGCTCCTAAGTAAGACTATGCTTATTCTTATAATAAAGAGGCAAAACCATATTAAGGCTGGGAACTGTTGTAAAGCAGTTGTGTGACAAACCACATTTTATTGTGGCAGAGAAAGCCTTGTGCCCTGGACTTGTCAGGTGATCTGGATGTACCTTAGGGGATGCTTCACGTGCCCAATCCTTATGCTTTGCCATTAAAGAAGTTAAGAAGGAAAAGGCACCCAAAACATTTGGGTTTGTTGTTTTTTTTTTTCAGAAAATCTAGTCCCAGACTGAGGACAAACCTTTGAAATGTTACTGAAGGAAGAAATGATTGCAAGCATTAAGCTGTTGGAAACCTGGGCATAAATATCTTGGTCTAGGTGTGGCATTCATCTGTGGTGGGATCCAGGTGGCTGTAGCCTCAGCTGGAACTGGGAACACTACAGAGGAATGAAGCTTCAACATGACCGCGTGCTTTAGGATAAACGCTGGCATCACGTGCAAGGCTGCAGCCTTCTTCAGCCTAGAGTAAATGAACAGCTCAGGATAAGTGTATACTAAAGGAGAAAGAAGTATACAATGCTTGTTTGTCCTGTGGTGACTGTGATTATAAGAAGACTTTAGTTGGTTAAGACCTCTATATAATTGTTGAATAAGCAAAGAATGAAAGAATTATCTCGGTCCAAAGGACTGCACAGCTTTAGCCTGCACAACTCATATTCTGTCCTTGTATTGAGGTGTTTTAAAAAATTATCTGATGCAGGCATTTCAGATATCATGTGTCTCTATTTTTTCTGATTAAATGAATGACCTATTGCAAATCACCTCATAAGTTATTTTGCCTTTTTAGATTTTCTACATCCTTCAGCTTTTCTTTTTGTACACATATAATAAGAAAGGTAGTGTTGCATATGTGTAAAATGGACTAGACCTAGCTTGTATGATATGCTGCAGAAATATGCTTTAGATAAGGAAAAAGTATTAAAGGATTAATTCTAGGTTTCTGCATACGTGGTATTTACTCCCCATGCTGCCATAAGCATTGAGGGATGAAAACAGAGAGAATGGTAAATTTTAAGAGAGTCAGCACCGAAAATACAATTTTTATGTTTACCACTGTCCTGCTCCAGATATAAATAGCATTAAAACTCTTGTTTCCTGAAATGCAGCTAGTTTTATAGTTAAAATAATCAGGAAAAGAGCATAGGAACAAATGCATATTTATAATAAGGAAGAATAAATAAGAGTAGAAAAAAGCCACTGCTGCTGTACTGCTGTCAGGACATAACTATAGGAAATTCACAGGTAGTTATTATTGCATTTTACATTCTGTTGGAATAAGATAGTGTTTAAATGCTAATAATGCTCAGATAGTAAAACTGAGTAGGGTTCAAGCATTAATAAAGCAGGTGGTAATCTTCCCTTCATTCTGATGCATTTGCAAAGTTCATCTACCCTCCCAGATCACATCACTGGAAGTAAAACCATATTTGACACCAGTTTGTTTTCAGTGTGGCCGCTACTCTGGAGAGTGCAGTTGGGGGAGCAAAGGATAATAAGGATAGGGAGTGTGTGGGACATTGGGAATTTCAGAAGAAACATACGTAAAACTGGCATTTATTGCTAGTATTATTGAAATCTTAGTAGTCTAATCCAAGAATCAATAATAGCCCAGATCTAATGATAACAGAAAAAAGAAAGAATATTTCAATGCAGAAAAAGCTTGAATAATAACATAACAATGATAGGAATACAGTTAAAAGTATTATTCTTACCCTGCTTAGTTTCTAGCCTTTTTCCGCCTCACCCTTCCCCCTCTCCTAAGTCCTTAAGGTTCCTAAGGTCAGTGGTTTCATTTTGGTGGTGGTGGCGGTGAAGGAGGTGTTTTGGCCATTTGTCAGCATCCAGAGTCATGTGCTGGAGCAGTAGGATGTTCGTGGTGGTGGTTTCCTCTCCCTCATTTCAGGACCCACGTGGGGGTCATGTTTATGTGTTTGCTAACACACATTTACACCTTACTCTTTTTTTTCATTGCTCTGCAACTCCACATTACATCCAAATTTACTGTATATGGTGCCCTTTACATGTGTTAGAAGTGTTCATTCTTTGTTCTCTTTGCTGCCCCTAAAGTTGGTTTTGTCTAGCTCCAGGTCATGTAGCTTGTCTCGGTTAAGGAAAGCTAGGATGGAGGAAGCCTGAACAGCTTTCTCCTGAGGTCTTAAAAGCTCAGTACAAAGCCCATGGCTGCTTAGAAGCAATGGCAATACTATACTACAGGTTTACATGGTAATAACCTGCAGCCCATTTCCCTCGTGCAGCATTTGATCATTGAATTGGGAATGTTTGAAGACACATCCTGCCCATCCTTTTAGGATCCATTCATGGGCCTGTTATGAGTTTTCTATACAAAAATCCTTAATATTAGATACAATTTCAGAAAAGAAGAAATTAAAATTTTTCATAGATAAATTGATTTAAACTGGTCTTTCTCTTTGTTCTTCCACTCTCCCAAATTAACTGTGTGCTGCATCTGTTAAGTGGTAGGTTAAAGGACCAACTGGGTAAAAACAAAGGAAGTGAATTCACCAGATTTTTCTCATATTGCAAACTCTATGTGAAAGGACCATTTTGTTTTTAAATGTCTGTAAGAGACCAAGCACATGAAGGTCCTCCTGCGGCTGGAATCTTATCCAAATTACTTGGCAGGAGACCACTAATAAATCAGATTAGAGAGGTAAGACCACTGTCCCTGTCATTTTTAATTAAATTACTTTTCAACATTCCTATTTTTCTCTGCTGAAGGTATTCCAAGGTGTTCAGTGGTGAGTCACTCCATCCCAGACAACCACCCAAAGAAGAGGGAAGATAAAATGCCAGTGAAGGGGAGCACAGCTCACAAAGGGCCTGAGAATATTTAGTGGGTTTATGTGATTAACCCTGATGAACATAACTTTGATTATCATAGAATCATGTTCACGGAATGATTTATGTTAGAAAAGACCATTAAGATCATTGAGTCCAACCGTAAAACTGTGCTGAATTGAGACATCTATAGCTGAGCTAGTCATTCATTACTCTCTTTATGGAGAGAGAAAGGGTTGGCATTTTTAGGGTGCAGTTCATCGCATCCAACGCAGGTGCTGTGGGATCTCGCAGTGCAATCCCTGGCGTGAAAGCAAATGAATATACTCTTCAGGAAATGGGGGATTTGGTTCAAGTAACAGAAGTGTTTCACAAAGCACAGTTTTAGCTCTGTTTGTGCAGGTTTCAAAACTCCCAATAAATCCTTCAGGAGCAGGGGAGGAGCTCTGGGTCTTGTTGCTGTTGCCATTGCAGTGATTAAGTTCCACAGAAAAGTGTTAGAAAGCTCCAGTTCCGAAACCCACACAGTGCTTGTGTTGCTGGTTGGTGATGGGCATTGCAGTGGAGCACTGCAGCACTTTTTTTTTTTTTTTTTTTTTTAATTCCCCCCAGTGGTCATCTTGCCTTTGAAGTTGGGTGGTTTTATATTTGCAATCTTCAACACTCAGCCTGCTCATCTCCTGTTAGAAGGGGTAGAAGGTTGTCCTTTCAGCAGAATTGCACCTCCTGCTCTCCAGAGGGAATCTTCAGGTGATTAAATCATTCAAGCCCAGCTGCCAAATCCTTATCTCAAAGCAAAGCTACAAGCTGACGAGTTGGACGATTTAAATGGAAGGAAAGAGGCTTGCTTGTCCTCATTTGCACCCGCCACTCACACATGCAGGCTCCTGATCCAGGAACGCTGTCCCAGCCTCACAGCCCCTTGTGTTCAAGATGCTTCAGTTGGATAAGCAAAGCATAAAGGTCCAGTCACAGGCAGGTTGCAAGGGCTGTACAAAAAGGCGGTGGCAAAGACAGGATTAGAATTCAAAAGTTAGCCTTAGCTGACAATATCACACTTAATCCTCTGGAAAATGCTGCTGAATTAAAGCAGTATGATGGGTGCCACAGTCAAAGGCATTTAGCTAAGCAATAAGGAGCAAACACACTATTTTTCTCCTAGCTTTTGTTTAATGATTTTGGGTGGGGGAATTGCAGGGGAAAGGAGAGGAAGGATTTAGGCTTGTGATGAGCTCAGTTTTCTAGGTAAACTCATGTATAAGGGTGTAGTCTTTGGGATGAATATCCTACAGTCTGGGGTTTTTAGTTCTAGTAGCTAAATGTTGAAATTCACGCTTCCCTGTGCTTTCATGGACATTTACTGTGGGAATTCAAACACCTTTTCTGTATATACCTCTAGTCCAAAATCAAATATCAAAATGTAGAAGTATTTCATGTTTAATAAATCAGTGGCTCAGGACTGCCAATTTAACCTAAACAACTTTGTATCCTACCTGCACTCAAAAGTGTTTTCTTAAAGAAGGGTTAGAAAAAAAACATAGGGTTGTCCTAAAGCTGAACGGACCCAAAACAGAAAAGTGTTTTGTTGTAGTGACACTTTCCCTCCAAAATGCCTTTCTCTTGTACGCTGGTGCAAGGGAAGTGCTATGAAACTGTGCCCTGACCCTAAGGAGGTAAACCTCTGTGACTTTTTCTTCTTAGGATTGTTTCTGGCTGAAAGGCAATAGCAGGTTTTATCTCACCAACATTAGTGAGTTCTTTAATGTTCTTTAAGCTTCAAGCCACGGAGGCAAGCACATGAATGAAGTTCCCTTGCAGACAGAAGTTGTTGGAAGTGTCAAGATGTTGCTAGTATGTAACAGCAATGTGTCCTGAGAACAAGCATCTCCCAACACTTGTGCATCTCAGAGAACCCTGGGATGGAGACAGTCCTGCATGCACAGTTATTATGGTCAGATAATTCAACAGTATGGGAGGGAATGGGAAGAAAGAGGGCGGATAAAATCATTCAGGGACTGACACACCAGAACAGATACTTTATTGGTATGCAACTTATGAAAGAAACTAAACAGTAATCTTGGTTTTGTCTACGGTGAAGAAAAATATCAGTCCTGATTGTGCTATCTTTACTAGCTTTGGTACTCTGTGGATGATCCCAGTAGAAATTTAAGGGTTTAATGTGAATTTCAGAAGGAAATGTATTTCTGGAATGAGGTGAAGAAGGACTGTATAGGGCAAAAGGGCAAGATTTCATAGGATTGGTTACTTTTGATACTCTGAGAATAACAAATTTGTTCTCTGATAAATAGTATAGAGTAATTCCAATGTATAGAGCTAATCTGTTCATGCAGCAGGATAAAATCTAATAGTAAGAGACTCAGTTGATGATTGAGAGCTCTTATCACAGCAAATCCTGCTGCTGCCTTTGAGCTGTCCCAATGGATGCACTGTTAGAATCAGGGAACAATATATAGAGAGTGATTGTGTGACCATATTTTTGCCATATGCTAAATATGAAAGCTTATATGTTCTTACACAAGCCAGTGACTGTGCTGGGTTTTTTTACAGCACTATCCTGTAACTTGTACATCTAAATGCCTTGAAGTCATGGTAACGATGCAGTGGAAAGCACTGTGCCATTTCAGGTGTCTACCTCCTTGCAACCAGACAATTAATTGCAGCAGGGAACCATGATGTGCCCCACAGAAATAATTAGAAAGCATTAAAGTAATTGGAAATTTCAGGTGTTATTTCAATTAGCATGCTTAATCCCCTAATGCTAGCTGGACAGCGTGGTGGGATAGCATCGAACACGACATTTGCAAAGGTGTGCTTTAGACTAGACGTCATGAACAAAATGCTAGACTGAATGGAATTGTCTACTATCTGATTAATTATAGTAGCATCAATTATGGCATTCAATGAAACATGACTATATTTGGGTCACGTTTCAGCTCAGGCAGGATATTACTTCAGGGGGAGTAACAGCCACTGCAGTGAAGTGTGTTTTTCTGTTCTGCTTGCTGACACAATCCCTACAACTGATTCAGTCAAAGCCACTGACACAACTTCTACCGGTGTAACTAGTGAAGGATTAATGCATGGAAGAAAATAAGGCTATGGTGTTGCCTCTTTTCCAAACTTTTGGGAAGCTAGCACCCAAAATCTTTGCCTTGTTTTGGGGCACAGAAGAATACTTCCCAATTTCAGAGCTTTGGCTTGTATCTAGGTAGTAAAAATCTGGCTCCTGATTATTTCTGAATGTTAATTGTTCTTTGATGTTAAGTTATTAGGGATTTTTTTATAAACAACCAGTGACCTGACTCATTTCCTCAGAATCAGTGGGGGTCCTTGCATTTGACCATGACAGACTTTTACTATATAATTTGAAAATTAAGCATGAAAAGGGTTAGCAAGCTAAACTTAGAAAAAGTAGTCAAACATTTTTTTCCCAATAATGGAATTTAGCAGTTAGGCATGAAAATCATAAAGTTTTTAAATCTTTCATTTATAGTATTATAGTATACACAACAGCCTTTTAGCTGAAAAAATATCAATGCAGATGTTAGTTATTAGCATTTCCCTAAAGAGTTATTTTCTCTCCTTGAAGTTTTCTTCCACCTGCCTTGCAACTTTTTTCTTAATAGACAGAAGAGGAAATGCAAAATAATTCCCTGAAATAGCTTTTTTCTTAAGAAAATTGTTTGTTTTCTCTTTGGTAATGTGCATGTAGTGAACTACCCCCTCCTGCTAGTGGTAGATGGCTCAGAGTTTTTGCCTCTAAAGGCTAGTGACTGAAATAAGTGCTCAGCAGGTATTTTAGTACCAAGAAAGTAGGAAGATTTTCAGAAAGGCGGGAATTTGGGGTGCTGAACTCCCTTGATAATCTGACTTTAGTGTTTCTATAAAAGCATTTCTGGCCAAATGGAAGTGGAGATTTATTTTTTTTTTGTGCTCTTGCCAATGGCTAGAATTGAACCCTTGAAAAATCATTTTCTAAATTACCTCTTTTAAAGCCTGCCTGAACCAACAGGAATTACGTTTCTGTTATTGATTTATTTAAAATGAGCTTAATGAGTCTAGCTCTGGTGTTCAAAGGTGGTCATTAATTAGCTAACGTTTTAACAGAAAATAAACAGTGCATTGAAAAGGATAGAAACACTTTTAACTACTAATGATCACTGGGATTAGGATACGGTAGGCCATGGGAAGCTTCTAGTCTGCCTCCTTTTCAAAAGACTGCCCTTGGCTTAGAGCAGGGGTCCTCAAACTATGGCCCGTGGGCCGGATACGGCCCCCCAGGGTCCTCAATCCGCCCCCCCGGTATTTACAGATCCCCCCGCCGGGGGTTGGGGGGGGGAACCAAGCAGCCACAGATGACCCTGCCACTTCATCCGTGCCGGGCCCCTGGTTAAAAAGTTTGAGGAGCCCTGCCATAGAGGGAACAGCAGCAGATTCCCTCCAAAACACTTCCTCCAAGGGGAAGACACAGTCTGTTGGGAACAAGCAGTATGTCAGTTCTGGTTTTTTGTTTTTAATCTGGGCTAACATTCTTCATTTATGACCAAACCATTATACCACCTATTTCTTCAGACTTTGTCAGAAGGAGGAAATTCCAGGCTGAATGAAATGTTGTGATTTTGATACTACAGGCTCAAGTCTCATAGGTACAGGCCGGGTTATTTCTCAGGATGAGTATGCCAGACCTCCTTCTGCTGCCGTTCTGTAAGAGACGTTAACTGCTTGTGGTGGCTTGGCCTTGGCTGACGGCCTGGTGCCCACCAAGCTGCTCAGTCACTCCCCCTCCTCCACAAGAGAGGTGAAGAAAATAAAACAAAAAAGCTCATGGGTCGAGATTAAACAGGGAGATCACTCAGCAATTACTGTCAGGGGCAAAACAGACTCAGCTTGAGGAAATTAATTTAATTTACTCCAGTAAACAACAGAGTAGGATAATGAGAAATAAGAACACCTTCCCTTCACTACGCCTCCCTTCCTGGGCTCAACTTCACTCCCGATTTCCCTCCGTCCTCCCGCCCCGAGCGGTGCAGGGGTCAGGCCCGGGGGCTGCGCTCAGCGCACCACACGCTGCCTCTGCTGCTCCTTCCCCCTGCCCCTGCCCCTGCCCCTGCCCGGTCTCCTCTCCGCGGGGCCACAGGCCCTGCCCGGAGCCGGCTCCAGCGCGGGTGTCCGGCAGGCGGCTGGACCTGGCTCTTGTCTGACATGGGGCACCTTCTGGCAGCTTCTCACAGACGCTACACCCGCAGCCCACCCCTGTTGACAAAAACGGTGCCACATAAACCCCACACGCTGCTGCTGGTGCGCTCTCCCCTGCTTGGAGACACCCGGAGCGCCCCAGCTGCTGCTACAGGAGCGGTCAATGAAATGAACTGGTGGTTGAATCTTCATGCATGAACCACTTCGTGTTTGGTTTATTTAACCTGTGCTATTTATATGATAGCATTAAACCCAAATATACTTCAACCGATTTATTGAGTCCTGCCCAAGTAAACACAAATTCAGTCTTTTGGAAGGGTCGGTCTTTTTTCCAGGAAATTCATTTCAGTATTCAAATTGCATTATCTCTTTTAAAGAAACCTTTTAACACACACTTTCTTGTGATCAGTTCTACAGCTCCAAGGCCCCAGCAAAGCAGCCAGAAGTTTACTTGAGTTCTGATGATATTTTTTTTCAAAGGCATGCTTTGCAGAGTAAGCATCTGAATAAAGTAAGAGAAAGTGGTTTAAAGGGGGAATAACTTGAAGTTGTTATTGCCGTTTTAAAAGTCACCTCAGTGAAATCTGTCCATCCACTTCCAGAGTTCTGGAAAGCAGATGCTGAGATGTACTGTGCCATCACCTCCTGGAGGTGGCTGGCCCACTGACTGTATGAAGAGGCTAGCTTAAAAAGTGGTGCAGCTAGCACTGGGTAATTTGCATTACATGGCTATCTTTTTAGTGATAGCTTTTCTGAAGCTCAAATGTACTAATTTGAAAAAATATTTTGAAGATGAGGCACCCAGAGAGAGAACACATCACTTAACAGGTAAATCACAAGGTGCCTCGGAACACTTTTTCTGCTGTTGCAAGTGCATTTATAAAATGGCATTTTCACACTACTTGGTCTTGAATGAAAAATTCAATCACAAAATGAAAAAAGAAATGCCATATTTTTAATATATACAAGGTATGAAACTGCCTAACTTTATGGAACATCCTACCTTGATAAGTTAAAGAGAAAGTCTTATAATTACCTTTTATGGAAAAGGTGACTCAAAGAAAGAGTAGTTTCAGTGCTCAGATGCATCACTGGAAGGTCCCATCTCTCCCCACAGAATACATAACCAAGGAAGGTTAACCTGCAACTAAGAACTGATTTGTCTGTAACGTGATGAAGTACCAGGTCTCCCCATCATATAGCCTAAATATCAGCAGTGGGGATTAAGAAAAGCAAAAGGGACACCACATTTTGTGGACATCTTGGGAAGCTGTAGTGGTCGTTCTTGCTCAGACAGCCCAAAGCAGGGCACAGAGCATGTGACAGCAATCACTCTGAATGCACCTTAGTTAAATGATAGCTCTGCCCTTGGCTGCTGTTGGTATAAATTAGTGATGTCCTGAGGTAAAGGGTTATGCTGCTTGCATGCCTCTCGTCTTTCATGCCTTAGGCCAGAAGGACCACCACACGTACTAGTTAGTGAGCAGTGATGATTCAGCGTCATCCCATTGATGGCAAGCTGTGCAATGGGGTATGATGCCAACTCATGACAGAACACTCGGCATTACCAAGAGATTTCCCTAGGTGGATCAGGAAAGAGAATTGTCTTAAACCATATGGAGCTGCATCTACAGCAGAACTCAGATAAAAAAAAAATAATTAAAAAATATGTGCCCAAATAGAATTATTTAAATGAATGGGGTTTATACATAATGTTTTAGCAACTTGTAAGCAGTTCCTGCACACTCTCCTAAGAAGATTCACAATTCTGATTCCTCCTAAATCCCAAAAAGTAAAATAAATTTCATGGTCAGAGTTTCCATAAATATTTTCCAAGAGCCAATTTAACTATTGCACAGCATGTGATATAAATCCTGGGGTTTTTTTAAATGATTTTTTTAATCTTTATTTAGGCTAAAATATAGTTATTATGAATTATGGGAGATATGCAGTTCTACATACCTCCTTAGGTATAATTGTCTGTCAACTTCCTTCTTTCTCATTAAATGTAGTTTATATGCAGATTGTAAACTACAGTGGATTTGCATAAAGTCCCGATGTACCTGTTCTAAATATTTTCAAGTGCTGAGGCTGCCCAAATTTACAGCAACAAATAAACTGGTCTGTTAACGTTAGGATGTAATTTTAAGAATGTAACCCCTATATGTATTAAGAATGTAACCCCGTGACATATGTCACGGTCCGTTTGGAACTCTCAGACTTACAGAACAATATATTCTGTAAATTAAACTTTATTTTATGAGTTCATTTGGAAAGAAAACAAACTCATCAAACAGGCTCAGTCTGCATTGCACAGGCTAGTCTAACGTGAATTCACTAATTCATCACTTAATTCATGAGGTTTCTAACTCAGAAGGTCTCTAACTTGTAACCTGCAATTCTTAACTTGCAACTCACATGCCTATGAGCAAAATAGTTACCTGACTGACCGTGAAAGTGCTCATCCTTCCTCCTCTGTCACAGTGTGGGTGTCCCTCGTATCACACGGGGAAGCACGAAAGCCTCAGCTGCTGGATGTGCTTGAAAAGTTTTTTGGGTAAGATTACATAATTATGTCTTCCAGCTTGGAACTTTGGTCTATACCATTTGCATGAGTTGGTGGATCCTGAAGCAAATGCCAAACGACCAATATGCAAGGATGATGGCTGCAGGAGACAGCTGCAGGTCATAACAACTCCATAATCACCTTCAGCCCTTCCTGACCGTTGTGCCCTGCCTATGCATTGCCCTCACGCTGACCTAGCGGTGGCGTTCCCAGCATACGTCAGGCCTTAGCGTGAGCCGTGTGCTAGCCAGAACCTGATCAGGAGTTGCATGAGCGGTCACACACATACTTATATCCTGCCTCAGTCCAAATGAATGCCTTCACTTTTGTTGAGTAGAATTTAATAATCGCATCTTCAGGATAACATGCTTTTGGACAGGAATCTGGTTTAAGCATTACTTGCCCTTCATTAAGCTCTTCAGTTAAACCTACAGCAGCTTTAACTGCCGTGGCTACATTCAACACTGTATTGCTCAAAAAGTTATATATTATCTTGGCCTGTATTCACAGAAGGACGGGTCTCCGATGCAAAAGTCTTCTTGAATCAAGCTTTCATCACAGATTTAAGACAAAATTAAAGTAACTAACTAAAAGAACTTGAATCTTCAGTGCTTCCTAAGAGAATGACCTGAAAGTGGAAGAAAGTTCATTTGTGCATAGTCAATAGACTCCTACTCATGGTCCTTGATGTGCAACATTCAGTAATGCTTAGACTATTTAGATGCAGATTACTTAAATTGGAAACCTTCTTTATCCTTATTTTTCTTTAGTTGCAGATTGGCAAGTATCATAGCTGCTCTGGGAGACTGTTAAATTAGTGCAACAGATAATTGATATTAAAAAGTTCAAGTCTCAGTAAAAGAAAATAAGCAAACATATGGAGGTCAGGAAATTAGAACAGGAAGTTTGTGAAATTTTGGATGTGTTCAGCCAAACTTTAAATGCTATCCTTACTTCTCTCTTATGCATGCGGCTTTGGCTGCAGGGCTATGTCCTCTTTTTAGGTAATCAGAGGGGGAATAGATAAAAGCATTGCTGTCTTAACTGCTGTGTAATGTTTCAGTAAGAGCATTATCAAGAGACTGTAGAAGTTGTTACAGTTCAGTTGTTCTCTGATTGCTGTTTTCTCTTTGTGGTGGGCAACTTGATCAGTCATGTATCAAATATTTTTGCCAAGAATTAAAAAATGGAACATTTTGGGATTTGCCATCCCAGCAGGAATCCTGAAGTGAGGAATAAGCATGTGAAACATTGTGACAGGGTCTCAAAAATTCAGTTTAGTTAATATCTTTTGGGTTTGGTTTGTTGTTTTTTTTTTTTAAACTGAGAGCCCAAAATCTTCTTTCAAGAGCAATGTTGGGATATTTATTCCGAAAAAGAGCAGCAAGATACAGGAATTCTCTTCCAAACCTGCGTATCTCCCGTTTCTACTGCCTTCTTGACACTAATTCCACCTTCAAGTATACCTCGCTACATGTCACCTCTCTTGGAGGCTTAGTCTTCCAAATGTCATCAAACTATTTCTCCTAATGGTGAAAACCAACCAGATCTTTACAGAAAGAAATTTCAAAAAGTAAAGATTAAACTGATAGTAATTTAGTGCACAGTGTCATTAATGTAGAGCCATGAAGGAAACTGGCTTTATGACAGAACATCTCTAAAAGTTTTAGCTGCAGTATTTCAAAGCCATGTTGAGCTCCATTTTCAGGCATTACCTCCTGTGGTCTCTTCACCTCTACAACATTTCTTGGTTTTGTCCTTTTTGTGGCAAATACTCCACCAAACCAAAGTGTTTTGTTGTCTGCAAGTCATCAAACACAAGACACCTGCTGCTACTTTGGTCCCCGTCTCTTCAAGTGTGACCAGTTGTTTTCCATTTTCAGAGCCTGAATTTGTCCTTGGCTGAGCCATTTTGAAAGTAATTGACTTGTTAGCAAAAAAAATATAATTCAATTAAGAAAAGTATGTAATGATTTAATGCTCAAATATTTATTTCAAAGCAGTGCTGCTGATTTTTGGTCAGAGGAAAGAATAATGTGTGGCTGAAGTGATGACATGAAGGCTGTTTTAATGAAGACATCTAACACTAATGACTTGAGTTTTGAGCTTACACTTTTAATTACGCTTTGACTCAGTTTCTTATTCTGAAGTTTGGAGATAGCCTTTGCCTTGTTCAAGTGGGCACTGCATTTAACAATATCCATGCTTCTGTAGACTATAACTAATAAGTAATATTTGTATCAACCATTTGTACAGCCCCATAAAGCCATGTGTGGATTTGGTTTTTAATCTCTCCTGCTAATCTCTGTCTCCTGTTAGTATAACCCCCTCAGTAATTGATGTTAGTACTATGTGTGGTGCCTTTCACATAATGTTCTCAAAGCATTTTTGTCTCAAAGGACGTTAATTTAGAAACCTCATCCAGTGGTAATTATATAAGGGAATATATAAGGAAGGGCACCAAAGGGGAGCTGAAAGCTGGAGAAGAATTTACCACAGGAACAGCAATGAGAGTGGATGTGTTCGAGCTCTGCCACAGCACAGTAAACAAGAATAAGCTTCAAGACTCACAGAAGCAAATAGCAGCCAAAAATGCCCACAGTCCAGATGGCAAGACAGAGGCAAATCTATTTTCCAGCATGCACCCTGTGTCTTAGTTTTGGGCTTTTTTTGGTTTTGTGTGTGTGTGTATGGTTGTGGGAGTTTTTTTGTAATTATTATCATGTTTATGAGAGAGATAAATATGAGAGAGATAAATGAGAAAATATAGAAGGCAAATTGGAGATTGCCATTATTATACTGGTATTGGGACTAGGAAACTTACATAACGTTAACCCAAAATAACAAACTGTCACTTCTCTAGAGCCTTGTAGCCCAAAAGATTATTCTTCAAAGTGAGAATACAGTCCCATCGACTCCAAATGGTGTGTTGTATGTCAAAAATCCATCCATCCATAAATTTAAGGTGAAGCTGTCACTGAAGTATGTGTACCTGAGTGCATATGTGGTTAAGAGGAAGAAGGAGAGCGTGGTATGATTGGGTGGGGAGGAAGGAACACTTGCATGAGACTGTATTCTGGATTATTTTATGGGGTTGGGTGACTGTGATCATTTTTGGAAGGGGCTTTCCATTAAGAACACCAGTAATAATTTGCTTCAGTATATCGTGAATTTTAATCAGAATAGACAGAACTTATGTCCTGGCCAGCTAGGAAGAGTATATGGCAAAACAAGCAAAGGAATAGATTTTTATGCTATAAAGACCAAGCTCCACTCACTTCAGTGTCCTGATTAATGCCTCCGAATGCCCAAAAGATGAGGTTTTTGGTGTGACCTTTTGTAATGCAAACCCGTATGCTGTGGAGCCCTTACTGACTTGTGGTGCACAGTTGGCAGTTCTCACCAGTCCTGGATACTGATGGTGCTGGATGCTCCTTGTCTTTTGCTTCTAGCAGCAAATGAGACAGAGAGTGGAAAATACAGGCTGAGTAGTTTTCCCTACCCATGTTTGATCGCAGAGGTATCTGTTGTGCAGTGGGCTGACACACAGCTGAGAAACGCCTAGGCTAGAAGTGAACATGATCAGCGTGGTCTTGCAGCGAGGGTAAATCCCATAACAAACACTTACCCTGGCACTGAATATAAAAAAAAGAGAGCAGCCTGCAATGAGAACAGTGAATTAGAAGCCACCAGTTTCTGACAGTTTGATCTTTTTGTGAGTAATCCTGACAGCAGTATTTGGGGCTGACAAACTGAGGTGCAAGGTTATCTGACCGTCTCAACTGTACTACTGCAGGAGGGAGGGCATAATTTTATTGCCTGCTTTGAAGACACATCATGTGCAAGGTGATAACTTGACTTATAGATACAGTCAAGCATAATAAGAGAAAACTTCATGAAATGACACTTTTGTTTTGAAGAATCTGGGCTATGTGTCTTCAAGAACAAGAATAACAGAATGACCCTGAACATAATTTCTGGTGACAGACTTCTAGTCTGCCAGCTCCTGGAGTTGAATCATATCCAGTGACCCTGAGTTTTGGCACTTGAGGCATAGGCATTCCTTAATAATCTGTTACACAAAGTACTTTGAAGGTCCATGGGAATCATTAGATTGCTTTTTTTTTTTTTTTTCTTTTTATGATATTTGGGGGCTATTGATTTTTTTTTTTTTTTGACAAAATCAAAAGAGAAAATCTCTAGGTTTGTGTGGATGCACACAAACCTATCCTAACTGGCAGAAAACAGCCTTTTTGTTTCAGTGATAAACTTTAGTGTGTAAATCCTAAAGGTTACAATACAAAAGGCTCCTAGCAGAAAGAAGCAGGTCTTCCAAGTGTTACCTTCTAGATCTCATGATTTTTAAAACTCTGTATTTGGGCGATCTCGCCTGTGATTTTTTTACAAGGATCAGCCAGGCAGTTCATGCTGTTGACTGCTAGTATCTGAAGCCTCCACTAGAAACAAAGAGCTGGATTTTAAAATGAGCTGAGGAAGTTTGATGTGTTGGCATGTACGATTAGACAGGCACTTTGATTGCAAGGTCTGCCTGCCAGGGCTTCTCATGGGCTGGCTGAGCAGCTAAGCTACCCTTTGCTACCAGGGCAATATCTACTCTTCTTTCTCAGATATGTAAGTTTTTAATTACTTTTAAAAATGGTCATCATAACATGACACACTGTCTTGGTTTGTGGGACGTCTGTTGGGAGATTTTAATTGCGGTAGCTTGATTCCTTGGTTGCCATGGTTTAACTCCAGCCAGAAACTCAGCCCCATGCAGCTCACTCCCCCCACAGTGGGATGGGGGAGGGAATCGGAAGGGTAAAAGTGAGAAAACTCGTGGGATGAGGTAATAATAGGTAAAGCAAAAGCTGTGCATTCAAACAAAGCAACCCAAGGGATTCACCCACCGCTTCCCAGGGGCAGGCAGGGGCTCAGCCATCCCCAGGGCAGCCGGGCTCCGTCACGGAACAGGGACTGGGGAAGACAAACGCCGTCACTCCCAGCGCCCC
>JAVJGJ010000014.1:11133999-11144066 GCA_035590215.1 Microhierax caerulescens | reverse complement strand
GCTCTATATGCTGACCATGATGCCATACGGTATGGGGTATCCCTTGGGTCAGTGGGGGTCAGCTGTGCCGGCCGTGTCCCCTCCCAGCTCCTTGTGCCCCCCCAGCCCCCTTGATGGTGGGATGAGGGGCAGCAAAGGCCTTGGCTCTGTGTGAGCGCTGCTCAGCAGTAAAGAAAACATCCCTGTGTTATCAGCATTTTTTTAGCACAAATCCAAACCATAGCTCCATACCAGCTCCTGTGAAGAAAATTAACTCTATCCCAGCCAAAATCAGCACACCTGTGAAGACCTGCAAACTAAACTGATATAAGCATGCTGAGCATAAAACATGTCGAATTACTCTGTCTTATTCCCTAACACAGGAGAAGAAATACTTTGTCAGACACTGCTCTCTACAGTTTCTCTCTTTTCTGAGCTGGATAACTGTCATCTACGATCCCTGCCCTGAAATGGTTTGCATTACTGTCCTGTTTTGTCTTTCTAGACAAAACTATCTACTTCCCTGGGTACTTATAGAATATGCTTCTGAGTGTGGGCCATATCAGCCTGGCCATATAGCTTCACATCAAAGTGGGTGGTCAGAATTTAGCTATGATGGAGATCTAATCTTAATCTGACATTTAAATGAAATTTGAGGCCATTGAGGCCTTATTAGGTGAAACCAAAAGGCAGAAAAATCATCAAGACCTCTGTGACGCGAGATTGATAAATTTTAATGGCCCTTCAGTGAGTTCAAGCATCTTTTAGAGGGGACTTAACATCTCACAATAATTGTGTCTTTATGAAATAGAAATTATAGTGGCTGGCTTGTAGGAGAGTGATGACAACTATTTGTCATCTCATGCTGTAGAAGGAAATTAACCTTTCCAAAGTATGTTGTGTCAGTCATAGTCAGAAAGTTTAGACTAACATCCTATTTCATTGTCAATTGTGGTATTTTAATTTTTTTCATAGTGGGCTACTTGTATTGTGGAGAAAAAGGGGTTGATTTAAGGGTAAGTGACGTTGAACCATATTATTAAAAGAAGAGAATTACAGTACCGCAGAAACATGTTTTAAAATTTTCTTTTTGTGTGACTTCTAACCATGGCAAAATAACTGGATCAGACAAAAGAAAAGGATGTAATTTCTACATCCACAACTCTTCCGTGAAGGCAGGTTTTTGGCAGCAGCTGTAAATATGCTTCTGTTGACAGCCTGCAGAAGGAGATGCTTTGATGGAGTGCAGCTTGTCCCCAGGTCCTCAGCTGGCTGAGGAGGTTCCTGGGCTGAGCTACCATCCTTAAGTACCTCCTGCTGCCCCTGAGCTGCCCCTGATGCCCTGATTAAATTTTTAGTTCTGCAGTTTCACTGCAGGGCTTAGCTGCAGCCTGGACCACTCACTTGTTCCCCCCCTGTCTGTGGATGAAGCGCCGAGTCTCCTCTGCCTGGCTGAGAAATGGCTCATGAATCTTGCAGTAGAAGGTAGATGTGCAGAGAGGTGAGCCCAGTGTTCCGCAGGGAGGCCAGGGTCACTTACCAGCTGTCCTCTGCCTATAGAAAAGACATGCTTGATTAATTTTACATGTTTTAACTTACAGCCTCTGTACTCTTGACAGGTGTCAGCGTGTGGACATGGCTTTCATGTTTTACAAATCTTCCACAATTTGGCTATCCTAATAAGTTTTTGTTTTCTTCTTTTATCAAAACTTCTTCTAATAGTCTCAATCCTGTTTTGCTTGTGTGATGCAGTAGTCCTGAAGTCACTTCTCCATATGCTTTTCATGTATGATGTTAAACACTTCCAGGCTTGAAGCTCATGAAATTTTACCCTGAACCCCTCTACTCTTTAGACAAAACCCATGCAGGTGCAGAGCTCCATGGTGATGGGTGCTCTACAAACACAATACCAAAACAAGTTTTAATTCCAGACACTGAACTTCTGAGGTTTTATATTCATGCTAGGGAAGAAGACAGCTGAATCTGGACTACACCTTCCCGTTTTGGTGTCCCTGGTGCATGACAGAGACCAATAAACCGGAGAGAGCACAGCAGAGGACCACTAGCGTGGAGGTGGTTACAACTTAGGAGAACTGGATGTTTAGCCTAGAGAAAAGGAAACTAAGGGCCGAGTCAGTTGCAGTTGTTCACTCTCTGAAGGATAGTTGAGAATATGGAGCCAGCATTTCCTCAGAGGTGAACAGCAAAAGGACAGCAGACAATGGTCAGAAGTTGCAACAAGGGAAACTGATTCAGTACAAGGACAAAAATCCTCACTGAGAGGGTTGTGCAGCCCTGGGACAGGTGCTGGGAGAGGCTGAGGGATCTCCATCCTTTGAAACATTCAAAACCCAACTTGACAAGAACCTGACAACTTTGAATCTAGTCCTCTGAGATGGGGGTGAGTCCAGATGATGTCCAGAGTTCCCTTCCAACCTCAGTATTTCTAGCATTCTGTGACAAATCCAACCTTTTCCAGGAAATACTGGAAGTGTCACTAACACTGACATTGCTGAAAGCAATGGAAGTAACACTGCATACTGGAACTGACCCTGGACACGCCACTAACAATGTGGTACCTCAGAGTTTTGCAGGGTGCAAAAAGAGGATTGTACCCCAGTGGTAAGTGGAAAACACTGAGTGCTAAAGGGTGATCAGAAAATGCTACGCTAGTAGAGAGTTTGGAGGACCATTGGAAGAAATTATTTGCTTGCTGGATGTTTAAAGGAAAATACTTTGCAGACAGAAAGAGTTAGGTAGAGTCTTATATATATTATGAGTCCCTAAAAACCTTGGCTTTCATGGAAAGCTGTGAGTACCAAAATGCCACAAGGAATTGGCAGGTAAGTGTATTCAGTCTCTGCTACACAAAAGAATAAAACTACAAGTTTTGTATCAGAGGTGATGGGCTGTTGGTTCTTCCCTTGCTAGTGAGAAGATCCTGGAGAAACCACCTGCTGTAACTGTAGTCAAGTCCTGAGTGACCACTGTTCATTTCCCAGTCTGTTGTCAGTAATTAAATTGCCTCTTCGCAGGCAAAAACTCGACATAGCCGAGACTCACCTGCTGGAGAGGCTTCATGTGGGCTTCTACCATCTGCAGTGAGGAATAAAGACTATTAAATTACAAATAAGGAGTTTTCTAGCAGCAACAAGAACGTACCTTTAAATTATGCCTGTACTGATTAATTGGATAGAGATTAAAGTTCCCAAATAATGGAAAACAGATAATTTGCTTTGTGCTGCAGTCTGATGCTCTTGATATGTGTTTGGTACATTAATCTTACAGAGATTTTTTTTTACTAACAGAAATGCAGACTTTGAAAACTCCCTTTTATTAAGACTAGCTTCTTGAAATGAATGAATTCTTGGCATGATCCACTGAAGTTGGCATGCTACCCAGAGAACTGTAGTACCTTCCTGCAGCAGAGCATGTTAGCTGCATAGGAAGATTAAGCTGGAATTGTTAATTGAAATTACTTTTGGCTAGCAACATAGTAGAAAGCAAAGGTAATATAGCCATAGCCTTAGCGTACCATATATAGTGATAAAGATTTGGCTGATGAAGAATAAATTAATTATTTCATTGTTCTGTTACAATTTAGTACTCTAGAATATTTAAATATATTGTTCAACAAATATAACTTGGAAAAAGCTTGGGAAGTCAAAATGCAGTGTATGTAAAATAAGTTATAAAAGACATTTCAAAAGGGATTTCCTTTGGAGGCTCCACTAGGGTGAAGAGGATCAATGTCACCACATTGTATCTTAGGAAGATATGCAAGGCTGTAATCCTGGATGCAACCTGAAACTTGTTTTGTCACACTTTGGTACGGGCATGGGAGGCAATAGCTTTGATTTTGGAAATAAAAAGTCTATTGACTTGTGTCCCTCTTCCTGTTCAGTAGACCTAGGATCCTGTAATAATTTAGAGGAACTGTTGGCAGAGTAACTATTCTTAACAGATACTTGCTAGTCCATTAAAACCACATGCAGGAAGCAATAGAAATAGAAAATGGCTGAAATAAAAGCACAGCTTTTCTTCATTGGGCCTTCTCTGGAACTCTTCAATGTTATTGTTTGTCAGGGACGATGGGCTATCTGGCTGTTGTTCAGTCTCATAAAGAGAAAAGAGAGACTCATAAAACTGAGAAGATTAAACAAGAGAAGTGCTTACATTTGATTAGTTCGGATTTACAACCTAGTATCTGTTTGGTTTTCATTTCTTGCCTGGTAATCCTACGATAGCAATGAACCAATGCCCTGTGGTGAGCCTCAACCTGCTAAACCTGTCAGCAGTGCCCGGTTCCTGGTCTGAGATCACCTCCAATTCTATGTCAACAGATGTGGTGTGACATCTCTGTTAAAACACGTGAAGACTGGATTACATGAAATAATATTAAAGTCATAACAGATAAAACCAGGAAGCCAAGTCTAGTACTTTTAGGGGAAAAAAAGTTGGAATTCATTGAGTTTCAACTGGTCACTTATGGCAAATGTTTTTTTACTGAGGAGTTTAGCTTTTTGGAAATGCAAACTGGGAAAAATTAGGGTTAAAAAAATTGCTTTGTATAAGTGAGTTGTGTAGCAGCTACGCTGACATACAGCACTTATTTTACTGCTTAGACAGTTTAGAGGGGTCTTATTTGTTGGTTACAATATAAATGTGATTATTATCGTTAGCATGTTTTAATTGTTTACCAGACTTGGTTTTGGTTAGTAATAAAATGCAAGATTAAGGGTACTAATAATAAAGCTGCAGGAAAACAGTAGTAAATGTGAATATAAATAAAAATTATTAAACTAGCCAATACAAATTGAGCCCTAACCATTACATTAAGAAACATTTAAAAAATGAAAATGCAATAGAAAAGCATGTAAAAGCCATGCTTAAAGTAGGTTTTGTCCAAACTAGAGAACTGTGGTATCCAAACCAAAAGGTTTTGGATACCACAGATTCTGCCAAATCCTTGTATCTACTTATTGATCAATACTTGCTTATAATCCTTTTTGTAAAAATCTTCCTGTAATGGTGAGAAAGAAATTTAGGAAAATTAATCAGTATTATCTAATGCAATTGTTACTACAGATTTGCTCCAACAATGGGACCACTTAACCTCAGCTGATGTGTGGCACGAGTGTAGGAAAAGATAGGACACAGGATTTAGGAAAACACCATGTTTGCACCATATATATACATTTGAATCATACTTTATGATTTCTTCTTATAGGTGATTGCTCCCAAACCTTGTCAATATGATTTAAAAAAACATGCCTTGCCAATGCAGCTTGTCTGTATTTCCTTCCACAGCGCTGGGGAACAAGGTGAACTGGGGTGAAAGAGGAGAAGTGAGAGTGCAGCACTTTCACTGTGGCCGAGTCAGTGTCCCCAGAGCCGATGTGTGTGAGCAGTGCTGTGTGGGGCTTGCACTGCCAAATGTCTGTTTTTGGGGTGATGCTCCCCTCAGCAGGCAGCAACAAGTATTCTTCCCGCAGGGAGCAGATGAATGTCTGTATTTGGTGGCCCACTGTATACAGTAGGCTGTATGTTATCTGGCTGCCCTAAGCATCCCCAGGGTTCACAGGAAGGCACGGTACTTTCTCATTTCCATCTGGCCAAGGAGGTGTCTGACCACAGTCACTGCCAACCATGCTGCTTCTGCCTCCTTTAGTCACTGTGATGTGCTTTATATGGAGCCAAGTCTTGAAGCCCTCAGAGGGGGACATTTTGCAGGCATCTGCAAGACGATGCATTTTGCGGTTGCCTCCTTGTTTGAGGGAATTTCCTGGGAGTGTACAACATCACTGTTCTGAACTGCAGTGTCTGATGTTGGTTACTGGGAAGTCAGGGAGACGTTAGTATTGATAAAAGGTAAAAAAAAAAGATGGTGTGGCATAAAGTGATGATGTTTCTTTTTAATGTCTATTTTGTGGATGCTGAAATGTGATGGTTTGGCTCTGTTATATTCTTAAAAGGTAGATTGTTCATTTAGCAATGAATTCTAGAATTCTAGTGGACAATTCTAGAAAAGAAAAGCAGCAGCAGCAAAAAAAGAAAAAAAAAACCCAAACAATGGGTGGAACAAGTATAGGAAGGGAGAAAAATCACAAATGTCAAGTTGTATTTTCTTTCTTTCTCTTTAGTTCTACTTTTCAGCTTTCAAAACTTTCCAGATTTTGCAGTTACCAAATGCCAAAACCCTGCTTAATTTTATTTTTTAGTGAGCATCTTTGTGCTTTTTTTTTTTTTTCCAAATTGAGAAATTTCAAAAGTAACATGGTAGTAAACTAAAAAAAGAGGAGAAAATATCTGTTTATATGTCACCTGTTCCATCAGACAGTCAGGGACAGCTTGCAGGGCAGGTTGAAAGTGAGCTGAGTTGGGTAGCTGATGCTGCTGAAGGGACAGAGACCTAAATTAGTGTATGAGTAATTATCTATAATGAGTAAATACCTCTTCTAGCAAATATATTTTCTAGTTTCCAAGTCTTGTAGAAGTCAGCAAGTCAGTATTGTAAGGATGGCAGGGAAAAGCCTCTGCCCAGAGGTCCAGAGACTTCTTGAGATGTGCTAGAGAGTACCCAGGAGATGAAATATTAGTGAAAGTTGCTGAAGCACACCCAGACCACTGGCCAAGGCATGGTTCATGGTTATGCTTAGTCATGTGAGTGCTGCTAATGATCCTGCACCGGTCCAAAGTGACTGTGAGGTGCTGGAAGGAAAATGAAGGACTGGGGACTCCCATCTGTCCCTCCAGTGAAGGGACAAAGCACATCCACATAAACATGTATCCAGTAGACAAATGTATGGCTGAGCAGATGGTGCTGTCAGGAGGACTTCCACCGCTTCATCCAAGACTATTTCACAAGTCATTCACTGACTGATGACTGAGTCCAAAACACATAAAAGGGGAAGAGAAACTTTGAAGATTGCTTTACAAATCTGTTGAGGACAGTTTTAATCCAGGACCAAGACTAGTATGGGACAGTGGACTACAAATAGGTATAAACGATGCTGACTTGCTGACTTGGACGAGGGCCAAGAAACTAGAAGAGATATTCACTCATTGTAGTGTTTAGGAGTAACAAAGGGGATCATAGCACAGACTGCCAAACATTTTAGGTTTCTGTATATAAGATAAAAACATGGGGAACACATCTTTAAACCTGAAATTATTCAAGCAGATGATCAGAGTATGATTTAATTTATAGAACAGACTTGAGAAAATTCACACAATAGGCATATTAATATAAAAGGGTGTAGTATGTTCACAGAGAAAAGAAAGTATTTCTAGCATATCGAAGACAGGCTAAGTCTGAAGCCCCAAATGTAATAGGAGGTGAGTTGTGCTGAAAAACTGCATAGGGATGAAAATGAAAAAAATACATATGACACAGGAGTGGGCCACCAAATAAAGAATGTGGATGAGACTTTGTGAGAAACAATCACAATCAACCAAAACATAAATCTTATGATAGTGGGGAATCTTCGCTAGTGGGGAGAAGAATAAAGGCATGCAGTTTATACTTGTTCTGCTAAACAGGAGGAGACAAGGACCAGTCTCTGGGTCTGAGGAGAAGCACGCACGCTGCTTTGCTTGCTTACTGGTGAGGACAAGCCTAGTTTAGAGCAGGTGGACATTGTCTGCACTTCACAACACTTGGTCCTGAGTCTGCTCTGATCCCCTGTGCTCAAGGGCATAGTCTGATTTTGTATGATATCTTCCTTGGCAATCCAATGCATCTGAAGAAATGCAAGGGGTGTGTTGTAGCTCACTAGGCTGGTGCTTCCCTAACATGAAACTGGGAGCACATGCTGCTTACCCTGGGGGTAACGCATGAATGTAGAGGTCTTCAAAACCAGGTTACATAGTCATTTGTCAGGTGGGATTTAGGTTAGGTATTTCTTCCTCTGGAAGAGTAGTAAAACCCAGGTGGTTTCTTAAGCCTTGTTTTCATGAAATTCCCTGATTTACTTGCAGGAATGAAAAGAGGAGAAGGGGAGATGAGAGAGAGAAAAAAAAATAATAACAATTATCAATTTTGAAAAGAAAAATGTAAATACAAAATATAAAAAGCCATTTCAATGTTTTTGGGTGACAAATTTCAAAATGAAATAAAAAAGATGTTTTCTTAAAAAAAAATAATTTTTGCTTAACAGTTTTCTGAAGGAAACTATGTTGGTCTTAAAGTCTGTTGTGGTTTAACCCCAGCTGGCAACTAAGTACCATGCAGCCGCTTACTCCCTCCCCCCTCCCCTCCCCCAGTGGGATGGGGAGAAGAATCGGGAAAAAAGGTAAAACTCAAGGGTTGAGATAAGAACAATTAAAAAATGGAAATAAAATTAACAATGATAATACTAATAACAACAACGATAATAATAGTAGTATTTGCAGTATTGAAAAGGAGGGAGAAGGGGAGAGGAATAAAATCCAAAGGGAAGAAGGGGAAATAAAAGTGAGTG
The DNA here is from genome assembly GCA_035590215.1 of Microhierax caerulescens. Classification (NCBI taxonomy): domain Eukaryota; kingdom Metazoa; phylum Chordata; class Aves; order Falconiformes; family Falconidae; genus Microhierax; species Microhierax caerulescens. Next base: position 11,135,625 of record JAVJGJ010000014.1, on the reverse strand, counting down.
ATGCACAATACAGTTGCTCACCACCTGCTAACTGATGCCCAGCCAGCCCTTGAGCAGTGACCAAGCAGACCTGGCCAACTCCCCCCAGTTTATATGTTCAGCATGACATCCCATGGTATGGAACATCCCTTTGGCTAGTTCGGGTCACCTGTCCTGGCCGTATCCCCTCCCAGTTCCTTGTGCCCCTCCAGCCCTGTCGTTGGCAGGGCCTGAGAAACTGAGCAGTCCTTGACTTCGTAATAAACATTACCCAGCAATAACTAAAACCATCGTATGTTATCAATATTAATCTTATACCAAATCCAAAACCACAGCACTGCACCAGCTACTAAGAAGAAAATTAAACTCTACCCCAGCTGAAACCAGGACAAAGTCTCAAATATTATGACAATATGAACGCCCCTAAAATGTGAAAATTTTCTGCCTTTCCACTTCAGAGTTTTCCTTCTGTGCTCTTTTTCAATAGTTGATATTCTACAGAGCCCTGTGGGCTTTGCAGACTTGCATTTTCTGAGTCAAGCCTAAAATCTTACCAAACCACTTCAGCTCCTGATTTTAAACAGGACATGTGAAAAATCTGTATCTTTTCATGGCTTTTGGGAAGAGAATAGTTGTCAGGATTTGGGACATCAGTCTGTGTTTTGGGAGGTTGCTGTGTCTGTTTGCTGCATTCATGTGTTCTATGTATAATGTACAATCAAAATGACAAGAGCACCAGCAAGGCAGCTTTATTATTTTTCTACACATTTGAATAAATAAATAAAGTAACTAAATAAAGGAATCAGGAAAACCAGAGGGGGTTTTGCATTTAGCTGCTGAGGAAAACTGAGGTATGCTCAAAATCCTAGGGGCTTGGGTCATTCCCTTATGTAATCACGTTGCACAGTACGTGCATAGATAGTCCTCCTAATTCCAAAGTAAACTCTCAATCACTTTCATTTCAAATAAATGGAAATTGGCTTACGTCCCACTAATGCTCCTTGGATCACACTAACGCTCCTTCCAGAGGAAGAAACGTCCCATCTCCCTCACCGTAGGCAGTATCCATTTCTGAAAGAGCGTGGCTCGCTGACCCACCTACCTCAGGGCCATCCCTTGGCCTCTGTGTCCTGCTGTGTGCTGGAAGCGGCCTGGGACCACCGCGTGGGTCAGCACGCTCCTCTTATTGTCTTCAGGCAGCCTGTGAGCACCCCCAGACCATGCAGTTGTCATCACGGTAGGGTCTGGGATCTGCCTTCATTGCAGGCATCTTACTTCTTACTAAATGGTTTGATCTTCGAGGAACCTGTGCTACTTATGGGATGTCTCTCTCAGTTCAAGGCTCTGCAGGAAGGAGTTCCACTCTTAGAACAGAGTCTTAGAAAAGAGTCTTACATCTATTTGATTCCACAGGATTTCTGAAGCCAGCACTAGCTCGACTGCCTGACTTTATTTTAGGAAATGTGTACAACTAACCCAGACCGTGGCATAACATGCTTTCCCCCACTTTACAGAGTCCAGGTGAGTATCGTGGTTTAACCTCAGTCAACAATAGGGACTGGGGAAGACAAACGCCATCACTCCAAACATCCCCCCCTTCCTCCTTCTTCCCCCAGCTCCATATGCTGAGCATGATGCCATACGATA
>JAVJGJ010000014.1:11121081-11133135 GCA_035590215.1 Microhierax caerulescens | reverse complement strand
GGACACGCTGCAGCCCCTCAGTGTCCCTCTTGCAGTGAGGGGCCCAGAACTGAACCCAGCATTCGAGGTGCGGCCTCCCCAGTGCCCAGTACAGGGGGATGGGCACTGCCCCAGTCCTGCTGGCCACACAGATTTGATTATGAGCCAGGACGCTGTTGGCCTCCTTGGCCACCTGGGCACACTGCTGGCTCATGCCCAGCCAGCACCCCTAGGGCCTTTCCCGCCAGGCAGCTTTTTAGCCACCATTCCAGAGGTGGGTTTGGCAGTCCTGTGTTAGTGGTTGAACTTGATCTTAAAGGTCTTTTCCAACCTAAGTAATTCTATGATTCTGTGACAAAATAATAGTCTGTATTGTGCTCCATGCAACCTCTTACATGGCTGGTAGCTTTGCACTATATTGAAGTTGTCTGAAGAAAAGTTTGACATGTTCTTCCATTAAGAAGTAATTTATTGCCATTAAAAGTAACTTTATTTCACCACTCATGAGGGCGAGTATTGTCAGGAGGCTTAATTTTTGATAATTTTGATAATATTTTCAATTTTGATAAACAGACTCGTATTTAAGAAGCTATTTGCTTTAGGGACCTTCTTTTCATTGTTTAATATTTGATGAATATTTGGTGTTTCTAGTAGTGACAAGTATTTATTTACTCACTGTACTCCGCTTTGGAAAAGGAGAATAAAAATGCAGTGATTTACTAGAAATAGCAAGCAGAGTTTTGTTAGCACAAAATCAGTCAAAAGGCCTTAGTGTAAAGGAGGGCAGGTTCCAAAATAAAGGCTGTGGCACTCCTGTCTGCTATGTAGCAAAACGCATCTTGCAAAGCAAAACACATACTTGTGAGTGTTGAAAGCCATATAATTAAAGAAGACATACATGCCGTCCTTGGGGATGAGGTAATTCTTTACACTTTGCTGATGAACTTCACAAGCTCCTAAGTGTGGTGCCTCTGCTTTATAACAGTTCTAGAATTGAGATGCTTAAACTCACCACCTTCTAAATAAAAGGAGCAGGGTGGCACAAGCAGGGCAATTTGCTGTTTCATGACTCTCTACATAGGTACATAAATTATTTCTGTTTGTGTCTGGTCATTTCAGATAAAACTACCATTTGTTAATCACTTGCCTTGACAGGGTTTTTCTTTACAGAGCCTAACTTTAGAATTCTCACAAGTTGAAATTAAAATACATGGAAAAAAGAGGATGCAGGAAAGAAAATGGAAAATCACTCATGCACTGAATTCTCAATCATCTCTGGTGTACAAAAACACCCCTGAAGGAATTACTTTTTATCACAATCTTGGTTAAATGAAGCACACATTCTAATTACAATATTAAGTAAAGTTATAATGATGAAAGGTCAAAGTAATCAAGAACTATTTTTCCTCATGGTGTGTTACCCATCCTCACAGAAAGAGTGGGCTCCGCCAGCCCTCCTCCCTCACCACCTGTGATAAGGAAATTAAGCAATTGTTTTGAATGGAAGTAAGAGCAAAGGACATATTACAACTAATGGAGACATTGATTTAACACTTGCCCACAGGGAGAACTGAGCAGAATGCAAAGATTTATTTTTGTTTAAGCTTTCTGTCCTTGTAAATCTTCACTGTCTTAAACACAGTGAGTAGAAACTGGCTTTGAAAGCTGCAGCTGGCAGAGCTGGGCTGGCAGAGTCCCACCGTCGGTCCCTTGGGGACTGGGCAGGTTTGGTTCTACCACAGAATAAAAGAGCGGGGCACTGATGCAAAATGCTGCCTTGGGAATCCCAGCACTGTGAATCCACATGAGGCCTATAGACTGACTAAATCGTGGCAAGCACTGAAATTTACTGTAGTCTCCATCCTTGGAGATATTAAAAACCTGGCTTGGTATCCTGAGCAACTTAAGAGGTCCTTTCCCACTTCTGCTACACTGATTCTGTGATACGTTTGGAGTAGAGATGCTTATATAGCTCTGATTTTTTCTAGAGGCAGTGGAGAAAGGGAAGATGTTTCCATCCTTGCCCCCTGATTTGCTTTTGTCTTGAATGTGATCTTCATTTATATCAAACCAATCTCAACATCTGAGAAGACTCAGTCAACAAGACTCACATATTCTGGGGCACATCTTGCATAATTTGCCTGGGTTTAGGTAGGTTGAGTCCAAGTAACGTGTATTCAGCCAAACCATATACCACTTCTACCTGCAACCAACAGAGCATAGAAATTTGTGGCTCAAATTATAATTCCTGTTCTCTGAGTCTGTCTGGAGCTGCCTTTCCTTCTGAACAGCAAGAGCTCAGTCTCAGTCTTTTAGTTCTGTGTCTTTAGTATTTGTAATCCAGCAGTAAATTTCTCCCTGCTGACACAGGTAGAGTGTGCCTAAAGGCAGAGACTGGAAAGAATATAGTAGAATAATCAGCCCTCTCAAGTACCAGTGTCCCCCTAATTTTGTTGAAAATTATCACTCTTGATCTTCATGAGAGACACGTCAAGTATCCAACTTGCAGGTATCGGAGTGCTGCTGTTAGGTCCACGTGAAGCTGTCTCAGCCCTAGGCTGAACAAACCCAGCTCCCCCAGCCTGTCCTGGTAGGTCAAGTGCTCTGGCCCTCATCATCTTCATGGCCCTCTACTGAACTTTCTCCAGTTTCACGTTGGGTTTCTTGCATTGTTGGGGCTAAAACTAGATGCAGAATCTAGATGTGGTCTGAGGAGTGATCTCATTTTGGAATGCTTTCCTGGATTTAAGTGCTCCCTTGTGAATTTCATATCTAGTAGCAGAGCTCAAGCTCATACATCCATCATAGAAAATTTGTGGCTAAGCTGTAAACCTTACTGTATGTTAACTCCATCCACATAGCAGGTGATGTCCTTGGGCCAGCAGTAGGCTGCCTCTGCATTTTTCAGGGTACAGGTGACAGATCTTTCAGATGCCCTTTTTAGATTTGAAAAAAAAAAAAAAAAAGGAATTGGGAGCTGTTGGCCTGAGGAGGTGAACCTGTTTCTCACATCATAGCTGATTTCTTTAATCATTATATGCAGGAGTTTCTTTGCCTGGTATGCTGTGGGATTGGTTATTTATATGAACTGGAACAGCATAAATAGGAAAGAATAAGATATCCTTCCTAGCACAGCTTTGGCATGCAGAGCAGTCCAAAGGTATACCTGTGGAGATACGTATGCCTGAGTTAGCTGTGGGATAGCTATCTCACGTGGTGGTAGTCAATACAGTGAATGCAACCTGGAGTTCAAAACAGACTGCTGTTTGCACACTTTTGGTGTTTTGCTGTGGGTTTTTTTGTTGTTGGTCTATTTTGTTATTTTAACCAAACTCTTGATTTAAGGATAAATGTGGGCCTTAAAATCCCAGTGCCTCCAGTACCTAGTGCAAAGCTGTCTCTTTACCCATATGGGAGCTCTGTGGTCTATATATTGACTGATTTATGGATGTGTCTGTAAAGAAGGGTACTAAACCCTCCCTATTTCTGATGATGTCAAGCTCGGGTACATGATATCTGCTATTTCAAGGTGGGCACAGTTTGTACCCTTATATCAAGTATCACAACTAGTTCATATTACTCAGTAACAAGGGACCTCACTGAATGACTGGGATTTGCTTTTCAAAGGTTGTATTCCCCTTGACAAGAAGGGGTGCAGCCGGCTCTCAGGTGTCAGGCTACAGCTTCAGAAACCCATGTTCACTTCATAGCTCTGCAACAACTTTGCACCACTTCGAGCAAAATGCTTGCTCTTTTCTGAACCCTGGGTCCTGTTTATGAAAGTGGCATTATAATCTTGCTTGTCTTCCACCTGCTGTCAGCCTTTAGATGTGAGTTTTGCAGGTCAGACAATGTTCTGTGTGGACAGCATCCGAGCACAACAGGGTTCCAAGCTCCCTCACAGTCTCTAGCCTCTGGGCAACACAAGTTGTGGGTTAATTAAAAATGAAAGGCTGTGAAGTGCTGTAAACATGCGACACTTGCAGTGTGGCCTTGGCTAATCTGGAAGGACCAGGGATGCTTTCTCCCATACAAAGGAATCAAGACTCTGCTGCTCCAATCTTTTTCTTTCTGACTTTCATGAAGTGCATACTTCCCAATGCCTTTGTTTTTAGAAGTGGATGTAATATTTCCTAGTTTTGCCATTTCAGCACAATGCCATTACTCAGGAATAAGCATGCAAGGTAAAGCAGAACAACTCTTGCTCCACACCTAATTGGCAAAGAGCTATCACTGAGTGAAGCTGAGCTTATACAACCAGTAAAGATCTTTCGTATGTGTACCTAAAGGAATTAAGGTTATTAAGTTTTCTTAATAGTTTGCCACTTGATTTGGCCACTTCAGGATAGTCAGCTTGCTATGCATTTGCAATCAGATTTTTAAAGTTCAAAGCTGGAATTTTCAAAAAGACTTCTCCAACTTGCTTCAGCTGGTGTAAGAGGAGTTCTCCACTGGCCTAATCCAAATCCACAATAGAATAAAGCACCTCAGTATTTTCGCAAAGTAAAATGATCTTTTTCCAGTTCTGCTGTAGACTGAGTGATGCCACCAAACACAACAAATGGTTGGAAACCGGTGAGTGTTGTAGAGCCTGCATGGGAGGGCTTCTCACCACCAGTTCTGTAAAACCTTCAAACAGGAGTTGCAGGAACAAACTCCCAACTTATTTTAAGACCACATATGTCATTATGGAAGTCAAATGAGAAGGAATGTGGGATAATGAGAGACCAGATTCAGTGGCCCAGGCATATGTCTTTCAAACATATTGTACCCTAAGTCCTGTGAGAGGTTATTGAGAGTCAAGCCTCTAAGAATTTGATGTACACACTGACCAGTTGAGTCTGGTTATTTAAATATTTTTATATGTAAATGTTAATACAAACATTAAATATTTAACATTTAAATAGATTAAATATAAATAAATATAAATATTACTTTTATGTTTAAACTCTTAAATAAATGTCCCAGTTATGAGACATAACAAACATTTATTCATTTTGTCCTTAAGTACTGATATTCCTATATTCTGGAGTCAGAAAAATCTCTGTTTTTCTCAACACCTGAACAAAATCATTCAGACTGGGTAGGAAAATCCTGGGTTTAGCAGTATAGGGCTTGTGAAGTACTTAAAGGGAGCTGTTCTTATGTTAACTCGGCCTGCTCAAAGCTGCTGAAAGTGTCAGAAAAATGATTATTCTCCAAATTGCAAACATGCCTCATTTTTTTTTTATTAGTTAGGAGTGAAGAGAGCATTCTTTTGATCATCACAACTATTTTTATAGTGACTCACCCCAGCATTCATTGTTGACAGTTTAGGAATGTGATCAGACATAAAAAGTAAGATAAAGGAACTGCTCTGCAATGAGAGGTCCAAACAAGTACTGGAGATATAATATAAAAACACAGAAAATTATAATGCATGTACAGTGAGGTAGAGCTTTTGTTGCATGCTGAGTGATAACAGGAGAGAAACTTAGGTTTCTAAAATTGAACTGGCACTTTATTAATCAGTGAGATGTTTATCAAGATGATGTTATTGTTTCTGATGTTCCCAGCTATGGACAGCCTCAGCTCCCTGGCTGTATCTCCTGCCTGCAGTCACTGTTACCTTCTCAGCCAGCACTGGGTTTGTTGCTTTGTTGAAGGTTTTTCCACCCAATTGCTGTGGGCTTTCAGGTTAATTTGAGGTTAATGCATTTTTCTGATAACTTCCTAAAATGAATAAAGCCACTATCCTGTTTTAATAAGGTAAAAGACCAAAGAAGAAAAGTGTAAGCACGGTAAGTGATTATTAGCTCCTTTTCTCAGAAATTATTTTAACAGGAAGCTCTGTAGGACAAGACTCTCTTTTTGCTGTGCGTTTGTATGACAGCACCTCACTCTCTCTGGATGTGACTAGACCCCTCAAGTGCCATGACAACTGAAGAGCAAAACCTCATAAAGGCAAAGCAGTCACAAAAACCAGACAAGTTTCAAAGCTTGTCAGGATGGTACTAACAGAAGGGTGTAAATGCTGGAATGAAGATGTCATTTATTTTTGTGCCTTGTTGTGCTGTAAAAACTTATGGCCATTTATCACCTCTGTGTCAGAACAGGGACAGGAGAAGAGCAGTCACTGCTCCCCACAGGGCTGCAGCTTCTCTGATGCTCCTCTGTTTAGCAAGTGTATCCAGCTCACATGTAGTGTCCTTGAGGCTGCCAAGTTCAGAGCCATGGCATCTTGCAGCGTTGCAGCCTGGTGTCTCAGCCAGGGCTGACCTTCAGACCAAACATACGTTTATTCTTGGAGCCTGGCTCCAGACCTGAGCTCGGTGCCAAAGAAGTAAACGAGAGCTGTGGCCTTTTTCAATTATACCACTAACAGTTCAGCCTGAAAGTACATAATTCGATTACATACTTTTATCTATAAACCTCTTTTGTAGCCAGTGTGCTCCTTTGTGAGCCAAGATTTGTCCTACTACGTTCTGGAAGCTTTTGTGTGCAGTCTGGTCTGGACCAAATTATAACAATGATTTACAGCCCAAATCTTCCCATATCAACTTGGAGAATGACAAAGAGAAGTATTCAATGTAGCTGAAAGATCTCAGCCCACACCTTTCTCACTGGCAAGTCAGAAGTTGATGTGATTTAATTTGATTCAGTGCTGGGGAACTGTTGGTTCCACCTCTAGATGGTCAGGGCAAACTGAGACTTTTTATTCTGGAAAACAGTTTGAAAGTCTGGCTGATATTTAACGTCTAGCAGCTAAACAAGACAGGACAGAAGCACACAACCAGAGCTCCATCAAACAAGCATTTTGTTGCATCAGATGCATCATGAAGTAAATTTGTCTTTAAAGAAGTTCAGTAACTGCGCTTTAGACAGTATTTCAATAGTGTATTATTGTAGTATTTTGAAATTAGCTTTTTTTTATTGCAAATCACAAGTGTTTGGACTGAAACACAGGAAGATATTACTCATGTCTTAAAGAGCCATGATAAAAAAAAAACCAAAAAAAACCAACACACATGAAAAACTCATGAGATGATCAAGGGGAAAAATGCTGTATAAAGAACAGGGTTTGATCCACTCGTATGCTAGTGAGCTGTTTAGGGAAAGGCAGAGCGCCTGATTCTTTAAAGAGACCAATGTCTCCAAACTGTAGAGAAGCCTTATTTGTGCCCTGCTATAGAACACTTGAAATACTAGCTTTTCTTTTTTCCTTCCTCTTCCAGTATCTGATGGGCCGGTATCTGATGGTCCATTCTCTGTTTCTATATCAGCAGCTGATATCATACAACACTCTATTTTTATTCTCTTACCTCACAGCAGGTTTTTTAGTGCATATCCTAATATCTAATTGCATCCCTTCACAGAAATGACCTAAAAAGGCCCCTTTGGATATGCTGATGCTTAAGACCTATGATAAGCTAAAAACCATAAAAAGTACACAATAATTTTTTTTGAGAGATGGGGTATCCTCTTGGGAAGACCTAGCAAGCAGCTTGGTCTGGAGAAAGTTTTATTTGGATCCTGTGTGAAGTAAAAGACAAAAGGAGATTTGGAGTGCTTTAGAATGTGATGATGTGAGGTTTTTCTATTGTTCTAGATGGGTATAGCTATGTTTCCCACAGAGAAGTGAACTGAAGAGATTAATGATTCCTTATCTACACTTTAGTTACAAAGACAAACTTTTATTTTCAATTTGCTTTAGCCAAATAGTAAAAAGTAGAGCAAGGTATAATAAATTTGGCTGAGGAGTTGATAATCATCCAACAGAGTGATGCCCACAGTACAGCACTATGAAGGCTTCTGAGATGGGAATGACAATGCGAGAAGTTACTCATGGGATGGGACATGCTTCATTTTGAATCTATGCAAAACAGAAAATCTCTGTACTCACTCTAACAGGACCCATTTTTTTCTTGTGCTGAGGACCCCAGAGCTGGATGCAGTACTCCAAGTGAGGTCTCATAAGAGTGGAGTAGCAGTAGAATCATTTCCCTCTAAAAGAGGTGAGAAAAAGGAAGAATTATTAGTAAGATCCATTTAAACTATGTAAAATTTAATTCAAACAAATAAATAGTTTCATAAACCATCATTTGGGCTGGTGAAGAACATCATCGCAGATTGGAAATCTATCTTAACACATACCTGTCTGTGTCACCATATAGATGCTTTAGTTCATTATGCCCACCAGTGGCTTTGGGCACGTATTTTGTTTGACGAAAAGCTGCATACACATTGAAAGGATGGAGCTCAGCTTGTAAAGCCTAACCCTTAACAGAGTCAGGAGCAGCTGGAAACAGCTGCACCAACACATGACCAGCAGTGACGAGGACACAGAAGTGAAAGCCAGTAAAGCACATTTCCGCTCCAGTTAGCCACCCAGACACGAAGCAAAGGTGAGCTGAGAATTTGCTGGGTCCTTCTTAACGTCATGATAAATCCATGGGGCCACCACTGTAATTCCTTACTCCCCTTCTCTGACCTACCTTCAGCACTGGCTGGTCAAGTGAACGCCAACATCTGAGCTCTGTTGCTGGAGGTAATCTGAATTTGCCTCATTGCCTCCTGGTTTTGTCAGTATGTTCCTCATCAGGAACAGCAACGTGTTTCTGGTCATTATTCTGCGCATCAGGAGCAACATGTGAAGTGTCACACAAAGCCTGAAACTTGAACACTTGACACTTCTCCAGTTGCCATTCAGCTGTGTCTGTGTCCTACGAAGCAGAAGGCCAGGCCAGGATTGCTTACCCCACTAATGCCCTGAAACACCAAGCACCAGCAATCAGCTCATTTAATCTTCTCAGCCTGAATCCAATTTACTTCCAGCCCCAATCCTTCCTTTGACCTGATTTTCTGTCAGACCCTATATAAAAATTACAAGTGGCTTTTGTTGGTGTGGACTGAGCGTGAAGGCTTCAGCTAGGTGGAACTTAGCTCCCTGCAGAGTGTAAGGGATGGTGTGGCCAGTCGTTCCTCAGAGTTAGTTTCACATCTCTTTCTAGCAAATGGTGTACTCGGAAGCTCTGCTGGGTTTTACCACTTTTTCAGCATTGCTCTGATTTGAGACTTATCAATGAGACAATAATTTAGCAAGACCATTCCCAAGAATCCCTCTGTGCATGTAATCATTGTTGCCAAGCACTTATACGGCAATCAGTAATCTTCAACCACAGGCAATTAAATAGCAGGAACTGTCCCTCCGCGGTGACATTTGGGTAGGCAGGCTGAGCTGTAAGTGCACAGTTCGGTCATCAGACTGATAGAGTAACATCACCTTTTCAGTCCTGAGCTTATAGCTGGACTCTCTCTATATATATATATAACTTGTCTCTTGAAACGGTTACTATTAGACTTTTGAAGTCTACTTACTTAGTGTTGAAAGATTTAGCTTTACTCTGTCAGAAAATACATAAGCACCTACCGCTTATTAGCAGAGCTGGTTCTTGGTTAGGTATCTCAGAAGAACGAGGGTTTGAAGACATACACTGCTCCCTCCTAGCTTTTCTAAGTAGGCAGCAGAAAAATTCCTGAGAAGAAAAATTGCTATCATCAGAGCTGTGGGCTGCACTCTGAGCTGGGTTTCTCTTTTCTTTCTATTCCTCAAATCCTTGAAACAAAACAGAAATTGAACTCATGCTTTTACTCAAGGCTGAGTCCAAGCCAGTCCATTTGGAAACTGTGAATATAGTTCAACAGTAGGTAATAATATTTTTACGTTCCTCTGCTGCTGCACTGCCTACCCCCAGGCAGAGGTCCCGGGTTGGAAGGCAGGTTCCCGCCGTGCCCAAACACTCCAGGCTGCCTGTGAGGCACGTGGAAGGATGCCGATTCTTCCTGCTCTGATTCCAAACTCCAATTCTCCTTCTGCAAGATCTTACTCCTAAAGAAGGAGACTAAAAGTAGATTGTCCTGAGCGATTTCATACCACATTAATTATCTGCATGCAAAGATTTGTCCATGTTGTCTGCCACCTGAGGTCAGGTGTCTGCAGAGCTTTGTAGAACTTTACTTGCGTCATTCTTCATTGAGCTACCAGTGCTAACTCTGAAGCTTTGATCTGCCAGCGTAAGTGCTTGTGGAACTGCTGTCTAATCTGACTAATTAAACATGATCTACCTTCTCTTAAACAGTTTAAAGTAGATCTCTTGTAGTCCTAATCGTACTGAATGAATTCTGCTAGGAAGCGATTGCGTGGACAGTTATGCCAAGGGATGTGAAGAGCAGTGACCGGCTGTTGGGCACAGGCAAAGGGCATAAAATTTTCCGTCAGTCAGCCACAGCCAAAACCAGCATGTGTGACACTAATCTTTCTGTATTTTGCATCAGTTAATGTATGTAGACCTTTGGGGAAAAGAGCCTACTACTGAATGCACATCAAAGTTCCAAATTAACTTTGAACTATAATTTACTGAAAAGTCAGGACTGAGTGGTTTTGGGGACTTAATCTAGCCTAAAAGGTAAAGGGAGAACACGAGCAGTAAAAACCTCATGCTCAACATTAAGATAGTTCCCTTCTTGGTAAGAGTGGAGGTATTTCCCTTGGTTATTTTGGGAACCATTATTTTTCCTTCCTTAGAAAGCTGACATCTTATTGAATTATGTGTAAAGACCTCCCCAGATCAGCTGTACCCACCGCTGACACCTGAGTGGAATTTATTAAGGTTTTATCCTGTGTTGTGTTTCTCAGTCTTGGGAACTGTTTCTTTTGGATATGATTGTTCAGCCTGAGGTCTCTGCATCACTGGAGGCTACAGGCTTCTAAATGGTCCAAAAGAGCAAGCCAGATCTCAGTTAGCTTCACAGGTTTTGTAGGGGTCCACAATTTTGTTGGAAAATGTTTCAGAGGTTTGAGGTTCTTTTTTAAGAAAAAGACAGAAAACCCGCTGACATGCTTTAAATGACATTCAACATAATTACTATTGTAAATTCATTTCAATTAATTAATTTAATCACTTTAAGTATTTCCCGTATTAAATGTGGTTGCTGTACTCCCAGGTGTTTGTATTAAAGATGTTTGTGTGAAATGAAGCTGACAAGCCATTCATTATCTGAACTGCTTTCTCCAAGGAAAGTGGTGTTCTAGGAATATGGAGAAAGTTGAAAACACCATGTCAGACAGTTCCTTAGTTTTGAGGAGTGTAGGCATCATGCTCAAAACTAGCTGGTCCATGGCCTGTAGCGTTACCCATCGCTTTCCAAATCTCCACAGCCCACTACAACAGTGTAAATCTGAGGTGCTCTTTGGTGTCAGTCTTTCATTATTGATGTTGCAAAGCTACATTAATGTTGCTAATTAACGAAAGCCAGCCTTTCATTATTAATGCTGCAAAACTTTTAAATCCTAAACATTTCCATTGATCTTCATGTCTTAACTGCCTACCTGATTTAGCTTGCTTCCTTGCTAAATTCCCTGCAGAAAATCCTCCTTGTTCTGGGGGCGAGCAACCTCTCTGAGTCAGTCAGGGAGAGGCAACAGGGAAAGCTGCCCACATCTCCACACACAGTATGATTCAGATCTGTAGGAGAGTGTCTCTAAATACTGTGTAAAAGGCTCTTGCCTCCATCCTGATGACATAATACGGGGTTTTAACTTACCTACTGTGGATGTGCTGTGTTTGTTTCCAAACGAATAGTGAACAGACTGCAGATACTATAAATATTCTATGTAGTTAGTTAATAAACCCAAATGGCAGTAAATAAAGAAGACCTTTCTGAATTAGTGAGTAAATAATAATTGCTCGATGTCTTTTTGCCCCAAAAGACCTCAATTACAACTGCACAGTATGTCAGAAAACAAGTAATTGTCTTTCAGAGGGCTCTGTAGTTCTGCTTATAATGACTATACGGCCCTAGTACTTTGTGCAAAAATCACCCCTCTGATGGGTTTTTGCTTTGGGTTTGTGTAGAGGAATGTAGCTGGGTTAATTAGCATCGATAATATCCAGCTGTGGGCTGGCTTCAGGGGCTGTGGGTTGGCTGATGTAGATAAGGTGCAGCTGTGGCTGGTTCTGGTAAGGGGTTGAGAACCAGTGAAGAGGGAGGAGGAAGAAGCAGGGAGAAGAGAACACATGCCCTGGGTGAGGTGAG
>JAVJGJ010000014.1:11076596-11088115 GCA_035590215.1 Microhierax caerulescens | reverse complement strand
GGGAGCTGGGGCTGTTCAGCCTGGAGGAGAGATGGCTGAGGGGGGATCTCATCGATGTCTACAAATACCTTAAGGGTCAGTGTCAGGAGGACGGGGCCAGGCTCTTTGCAGTGGTGCCCAGCGACAGGACAAGGGACAATGGGCACAAACTGAAACACAACAAGTTCCATTTGAATATGAGGAAGAACTTTGTAACTTTGAGGGTGACAGAGCCCTGGCACAGGCTGCCCGGGGAGGCTGTGGGGTCTCCTGCTCTGCAGACATTTGGAACCCACCTGGACATGATCCTGTGCAGCCTGCTCTGGGTGACCCTGCTCTAGCAGGGAGGTATACAAGATGATCTCCAGAGGTGCCTTCCAACCCTGACCGTTCTGTGATAATATGATTAAGCAGGTATTTTTCCTTTTAGTCAGACTGCTAGCTCCAGTGGCTGCATGTGATATTTTCTGACAATTGTTGCCCTTGTGCAAATATGGCAATCTAAAACAATAGATGAACAGATGTTGTTCTATAGCAAAAGATGACAATGTTTCTGGATGTGTCATGAAATATTATTATAACCTTAATACAGGTATTTAAACATTGAAAATGAGCCATGTCTGTAAAAAGCAGCTGAAAAAATTAGTAACTTTGTGAGAAGGGTTATGTTTTTACTTTGTAAATAACTCATAGAGTAAGTGTGCCGACAACACCAAGCTGTGTGATGTGGTTGACACGCTGGAGGTGGGGGTTGCCATCCAGAGGGACCTTGACGGCCTAGAGAGGTGGCCCATGCAAACCTCGTGAAGTTCAACAAGGCCAAGTGCAAGGTCCTGCGTGTGGGGCAAAGCAATCATGGATAAAGGCTGGGCAAATGAGTGGATTGAGAGCAGCCCTGCAGAGAAGGACCTGGGAATACCAGTGGATGAAAATCTGGACATGAGTCAGCAGTGTGTGCTGGCAGCCTAGAAAGCTAACCACATCCTGGACGATATCAAAAGAAGTGTGACCAGCAGCTCCAGGGAGGTGATTCTCTTCCTTTACTCTGCTCTTCTCGTGACACCCCACCTGGAGTGTTGTGTCCAGCTTTGGAGTTCCCAGCATAAGAAGGACATGGACCTGCTGGAATGGGTTCAGAGGAGGGCCACAAAGATGATCAGAGGGCTGGAGCACCTCTGCTGTGAAGACAGGGTGAGAGAACCGGGGTTGTTCAGCCTGGAGAAGAGAAGGCTCCAGGAACAGCCTGCCAGTACCCAAAGGGGGACTTCAGGAAAGCTGGAGAGGGACATTTTACAAGGGCATGTAGTAACAGGAAAAGGCAGAATGGCTTTAAGCTGAAAGAGGGTAGATTTAGCTTAGATATTAGAAAGAAATTCTTTACTGTGAGTGTGGTGAGACACTGGCACAGGTTTCCCAGAGCAGCTGTGGGTGCCCCATCCCTGGCAGGGCTCAAGGCCAGGCTGGATGGGACTTCGAGCAACCTGGTCTAGTGGGAGGTGTCCCTGCTTCTGGCAGGGGGTTAAAACGAGATGATCTTTAAGGTCCCTTCCAACTGAAACCATTCTATGATTTATTAACAAGTGTAAACAAATACCTCTATAATTAATAAATAATTAAAAGAGAATCCCAGCAATCCAGATCCTAGTAATCTGATGAACATGTTCAGGCTGTTGTTATCTGTTGACATGTCAAGATATGACTGTCCCATACACATCTGAAATGTCAGGAAAACACTGACTCTGATATAGTTCAGTCCTTATCAGTATTGTGACCAAAAGTAAACCAGAAGATTCCAAAGTTAAGGAGGACAATGGAGTTGCACCCACACTGCTTTAGACATATTTCTGTCAGGAAACATCTTTCATGCCTCTATCAAGGTGGGAGTCTAAAAACTAGAACAACCACTCAAACTGATTTTTAGGAAGATGAAAATTCCTATAGCATTTCTTCCCTTCTGCAAAGGAAAAAAAATGGTTTTGTTTTTCAGCTCAGTTGATAACACAGCTGTTTTTATATATATTCTTGGGAGTATTTGACAGCTTATGTCAAAGTGCCAATATGTGCTTGTAAAGGATAACTTCTAAGAAGCTAAAGTCTGGAGCATATCTGAAGATACTGGTACTCAGAATAGATTTGAATTGGAGTAGAACTTACTCCTAGAGGCAGAGAACAGGTTATCACTGATTTAATAAGATGACTGTAGTTTCCTATAACATCCTCAATAGACTGGTTAAAGTCACCTGTTGAATATATACATATGCTAAGAGTACTTGAAAAGATTAGTTTTTTAAAATAAGCTGTCCTGGCTCTCTGGAAGTAGATTTGGTCTCTTTGCTCTTTGGCTGATTAAGTCAAAGAGCACCACAAATCCTTGAATTGCTTCTGCTGATCCATCCAAGAACAGAGCTTTACTGCAGGGAAGTTATGCCTCATGCAGTCAGCGAGTCTCGCAAAAGAAATGCCAGTCCAGAGTCCAGGAGAGAGCTGGCAGCAAAGGGAGTGCTGCTAAGACACATTAGAATTGCCATACTACAGCTGCTAAGATGTCCTTATAATTTCCTGTATCTGTGGGTTTCTTTGCATTGGTTATTTCAGGGACATGAAGAGAAGTTTATTCATGCTCTGAGCTGAAAAAAAAAACAACCAACTGTGTGACTGTGGTAGACTTGGACCAACGGAGAGCCTGGGTATGGGTTGCAGGCAAAGCATTGCACTAACACCATCCTTCGGTTTTCCTTTCACTCAGAACATGGGTAGAGTGGACTAGTGCCAAATGAAATACACAACATAAATATACCCTTACATTCTTCCGTTACAGGTTCAAGAAAACGTTCATAGTCCTCCAGTGCAACGAAACGCTTATTCTATTTCCTCTAAAAGTAAGTGCACCAACAGCTCCATTTGGCAAGTGGTATAGAATTTAGCATTATATTCCAAAGTAAAAGTGTCTTGAAGCTGATCTTGGCAATATACTTCCTACTCACTTACAAATAAACTGATCGCTCCTCTACAGGAGAAAACAAGATTTTGGTTTAGAGCTATCATCCAATGTGGTGTTGCCTGGTGCTTCAAACGAGGATACAGAGTACCCTATAGCTGTAGAAAAACCTGCCTCAGATTACAATTTTACCGTAATCCTTAGTTGCTAGAATTTGGTTTACACCTGCCACTAATACATTCCACACTTTCTCCATTTTTTGGTAGCATTAGCCATTATGGCTTTGAATACTCAAAATATTCCCAAAAGAGCCAGTAATTCTTTAGATTTACCAAATTCCTGACTTTCACAGTTTAGCTAGCATTTCAGAAAATTACTTCCATTTTAGTATTCTCCATCTCCAGATTATTATCCATTATTTTATACACAGTGTCATATAAAGCCATCTCCTATTGCTTTTGAAGAAACTGTTTATCTCCTCAGGATTCCCTGTGATGCAGAGTGATACAGACATAATTTTTCTCCTTCATTATGTTTCTTTCAATCCCTTTAGGCCTATAATTTCCTTACAAACTTTCTACTTCCAAATAATTAAATTTATATTCTTTAGATTTCTTCTCATCTAGAACATTCTGAGGTCTTTGATTTTCACTTTTTCCAGATTTACTTGCAAAGTTTCCTTCCTTTCACTGAAGGATACTTCCTTTGTTAAAATAATTTTCCTAATTTGCAAATGAACAATGCTGGCTTTTCATTTTGCTCTTCTACTTTTGGAATTATGAACAGGTTAACAAACTTTAAAGTTACTATCTTATAAGTAACTTTGAAAATTTATTTTCTCAGCTGGTTACTGTTTGAACTAAGTCTCACAGAAAAGGGGAGGGAATTGGTGATGAACTACTTGTGTTTTCTCTCCAAGAAGAGAATAGAAGTGTAATTAGAAGTATGAGATGAGTCATGGGAACATGACTGAATAATTCTAGAAGTGATGTAGAAAGACTTGGAGTATTGATCATTTGGAAGTATTCTCTGAGAAGAGGTTTCATATCTTCATGGACAGACTTCACCTAAGCATGTGGCATACCAGCTTGTGATCCAAGCTGGCAGATTGAATAAAAAAGAACTTGAAATTGAGAGAAGGGAGGAGAGCCTGAGAAGGAACCATATAGTTTCTTCATTTAACACCCATGGCAGGGGGAATTTTGGCTTTGGGAACGTGGTGGCAACAAATATAGAAAATAGGAACTCAAAGACAGAGGAGTTTAACTGGAGTGGTAATTTAAAAAGCAGTAGAGGCAGTAAAAAATGCCAGGAACCTATGCAACAACATAGGGGATCCAAAACCAGTGAGAAATTAAAATCAAACTTTATGGAAATAATTCTGTTAGAATGGAATTGCACCAATGATCAGAGAAGAGAAGAAAAATATTGACGGAAAGGTGTACTCTTCATAAAGAGAAAAAAAAAAAAAAAAAAAAGATAATATCCTGGTAAAAAACCAAAATTACACTGGGGAAAAATTGTACAATGTGCAGGGAAGCATGCAGAAACCTGCAGTAGGATGTGATCACCTCTATTTTAGTAGGTAAATACTAATGGAAATGATTTAATGATGGGACACTGCAGTTCCCAGCATTGTAAAGGAGGTAATAAACATGCTGACCATTGAGTACTGGACATCCACCCAGTAGATTTCTTCAACACAGAGTCTATTTGCCAACATATCCTGGCTATTGTTTAGATAAAGAACAAAGACATCCCTGAAGAGCCTGTCATAGAAAATAAGGTTGTATTGAAAGCAGATGAGATTATTTTGTTTAAATTAAATGGAAGAATAAACAAAACATACATAACTAAGAAGAAGTTTTGCACATTTTGATAAACAAAAGAAGCTAATTAGGAAAGTGAAGTCAACTGTATTGAGAAGCTTAGGGACCTGAATGTGGAGGAAGCTTGGCATTTCTTCATGGTAAAGATACAAAAATATTCTCTGGAACTTGCATCCAAAATAGGGAAAAAAAATATAAGAAGTTCCAGATCTAGCTGGAGGAAAAGTCTCAGCAAGGATAGCAGAGGCAAAAAATGAGGCTAGAAGGAACAAGAAAAGATACGCCCACCAGAGAAAACTGCTAGAGAGAGCAAAAAAGGATAAAACAGGAACTGACAAAGACCCTAAACTTCATTGGCTTTGCAAAGACTTCTAAAACTAATCAAATGCCCTTTCACCACATAAACAAAAGGAAAAAGGAAAGAGAAGTTACGAAGGAAGGGGGTATCTGAAAATCAGCTTAAAATTCCTGCTGGTCTGAAAAAGATTTTGCTGCAGTTCTTAATAAGGACAATAATAGTGGGCTGGGTGACAAGGCAGGCTGGCGTGTGATGAATTAACATATCTACAATAAAGCAAAATTGTCAGAGAGATTGAATATCATAGAATCATCTGCACTGGAGAAGACCTTTAAGAACATCAAGTCCACCACTAAACCATGTCCCTAAGCACATCTATGGGTTTTATTAACTCTTCCAGGGATGATGATGCCACCACCTGCCTGGGCAGCTTGTACCAATCCTTCAATACCCTTTCAGCAAATAAATTTTTCCTAATATGCAATCTAAACCTCCCCTGGCACAACTTGATGCTGTTTCCTCTTCTTCTATCACTTGTTATGTGGGAGAAGAGACCTACGCTATACTTGATGGCAGGAATTTTTTAACATCTGTTATCTCAGAGACAGTGTCGTGTGTTCTGAAAGGACAGAGTGCTATGTGTGGGACCTGTAAAAATGGGCTGAATGCATTCTCTGGTCCTCACTGCTAGTAGGGAAGCCCTGATTTCTCTCAGGCTGTGGCACAGAGCTTGGCTCCTACATACATCCCGAAGAGAAGCTTTGCCATGACTCACCTGCAGCTGTGGTGCTCTCACAGTTTACTACCCATCTCTTCCTCCCTTGCTGTGGTGCTGGCACAACTGCCATTTCTTTTTGCATGAATGGTGCTAGCAATAAGTCATAAAAACAATTAGTCAGGGAGCAATGAGAAAACAAAAACAGCGTTGCCACCTCTGGAAGATTCATCTCTCATAGACTATGTGCTAACATGGCACTTGTATTTAAGGTGGTGAATCAGCTGCAAAGGAAAAATAAATTGAGAAATCTTTGAGCTTCTTGATCTCATCTTAACTGTAGGTTAAGGATGCAGAAACAAATTTGAAAGAAAAGGATAATTAAAGATGCAGGAAAGACAAATGGAATAGAATTCAACATGTGCTTATACAAAGTGGCCATACCAACTAATCTGGTCATCTTTATTTAATAAAAGCTGGATTTGGATGTTCTGTACCTGGGAGGTTGCTCTAAACTGATATAGCCATGGAAGCACATATGCTAGGGTAGCACACACAGTCTGTTGCTACCACTGCCGGGATGGTGATGGAAGAAAACTGTTGGACCAGAGGGATTTAACCTCCACTGAACTAATTTTGTCTGGTTCAGAAGCATTATGTCACAAAACACAAAGAGAACTAATGAAATTTTGTGATTATAAGAAGTTGAGAGCCTAAATTGATACAGGGAAATGTCAAGATCTTTCTTTCCTTGAGGATAAAAAGAGAAGAAAGTGGATGGACTACAATAGCATGAGGTATGAGGTCAGGTACTGAAGAAATAATAATTGTGTGGACTGAAAACAAAAGAAAAAGAACTGTATTAACAAATGACTGCACAAAGAAGAGTCATATGTATGATGTTACTGCATAAAAGGAAGATGTGGCTCCAAGGCATACCACGTCTGTTTTGTCCATCCAGGGAAGGACAGAACAGAATGGAATGTTAATACTATTTTCTGGAAGGAATTGCTTCATCTGCATCACTGTGAACAGTTCAGTTTTCTCTTGTCCAAGACATTATTTCAGCTGAGATAGGTGAGCTGAAAGGCCTAAAACAACCAGGGAAATGAAGAGCCTAGTTAATTAGAGAAAACTGAAAGTATTTGACTTGTTTACCATGGAAGAACAAAGGTTGAGAGGTAAATACATGTTCATTGTCCATTAAAAGGGCACAAGAGTTCACACCAGGTAGAGAAATGATCCATCCAAGTTAAATGCCCATTATATGTTCTACAAATCAAAATGTCCATTATAAATTAGCAACTAATAAGTGTAAAGTTAAAATAAAAAACCCAGTGTGGCCAAAGAGATGAAGAATAACTGAAACCAGCATATAATAATGAAGAAAACATACCCTCAACTATACTACAGAGATGCGGAGTGAAGGTTATGGAAAGGGAAATAGCATGGAAAAAACTACAAGACTTAGTTAAATTGCTGAACATGTTTATTTAGTGGACAGACAACTACCAAAATTACAATTCTATGTGCAGGAAGTTTTTGTTTTGTCTGAATGTAGATTTGAGAAGTGCTATCCATCTCTGCAGCCACACACACATTAGTTAGAACTAAACATGCAAATACACCCATGTTCTTACAGGTAAAAGAAACACAAATTTTGATTTAATTTGTGTTTCAACAGCACTTCGCTATTCAAATGGAAATCAGGGTCTCATCATACTGTGTTAGCTGTTATATATAGAAAAGAAAACAGTAAAGAGAAAAGGGTTGACACAACGCACTAAAAATATCATTTTCTGCTAATGTATTCTGTGGCAGCGCACCAAGGTTAATACTAGGCCTTCTGCCAAAAGTCAAAGGGTCCCAAGTCCTCACTACTCTTTGAGTTAATACCCAGTTCTCACCTCTTGCTGATTTTATGCTGGCTTCAATGCCAATGAAATACAAATGGGTTGCTTCATCTGCCTCCTTTGGGAGATGCCTTGCCAGTTCCCACCTTCTGAAGTGCTTCCTACCCCAGCCCATAATGTTATGTTTATAGCTATGGCTATACAAATGTATCCTGATATTCATAAAAGCGTCTAGTGGTTTTGATTGACTTAATGCACCTTCAGGGTACTTGGCCATCCAGCAGTGGCTGTGGAGCACATGTAAACTTTAGCACTTCAAAAGCGTAGCACTTTAAAAGCTGCCTTCAACTAGGGCACCCTTAATTGAAGGCGGCCAAAATCAATAGTTGCTTTTGAAAATTGAGAACACATTTGACATTTCAAATAGAAAGACAGGCTAATTTATTTTATTATTTCCATGTACAAAATTTTATTTAATTTCGTAGTGTGTTGGACAAAGTTTCTCCCCTCCCCAGTTAGAAATGATAAAAGCATTAGTATTTGCAAATGAAATCATTTTTAGGGATCAGAAGTTGCTCAGCCTCTCCCAGAAAGACTGGATGCAGTTATGTAAGAAGATAAGCATGTTGATTCATACCAATTATGGTATGCATTTCTTGGAAGAGCCTTCACAAGTTTTCCCCTCCCCCACCAAAACCAAATTTAAACGTGGGAAAGAGGCTTCTGTATAGTACGAAACAATCCTTCTGCAGTAAGGCTGGCAAAATTCCCACTGTTTAAGGAGTGAGTGAGCAAACTCTAAAAGCACCAGAAATCAAATGATTACTAAAATTGAATGCATTGTTAGTAGTTTGACTTTAAGACAATTAAAGCAAATGAGTTGTTAATGGTTAATCCAAGATACAAGCATATTTGTATGCCCTGCTAAGTGCTTCGTTGAGCACCAGCAAGTTCTTTGTTCAGCCGAGGAGAGTACCACCACAAGAGGAATGAATGAGCTGACTGCAAATTTACCACCAGAAGCACTAACTAGGGGGAAAGTAATTCCGGCAGGGGGAGATCACGACCACCGACTCAAGAGCCCCCCACCCCCCTACCCCTCCGACTCCAAAAGAAGTGGAGGCTGAGCATGCGGACTAATTAACATAAGAAGTGAGGGACCTGCTTAACAAATAGAAAAATGAGTACTAAGCAGTGAAAGAATTACCTAACTTGTAACCAATGAAGGCTGATGCCTTTGCTTGCTGAACTGTATCAACAGAGTAAAGTTTTGGCAGTCGGGGAGCCAGGCATTCGGGGGGTACCACCCAGCTCCCTACTTTGTGTAAACTAGGATAAAGGAATAGAAATACTTCGGCTCGGTGCGTGAACTGATGCTGTGCACCGGGTAATGAACCTGCCTACGGGACAACACTACCCGTTCTCTACTTCTCTCCTGCTGAGCATAATACTTACCAGCATAAAGGTTAAGGGGTCATTTTATTTCACTCCATTCTTGTGTCCTGTATTATATAACAGCATTACAATAGATTTGGTTTTGATCATGCTTTAGTTTTAAGGACAGTGATGCATAATTACACTGCTTGCAATTATCGGATTCCTCTGTAAAGCCCAGGACAAAATAGTGCTGATATATCCTGGGAATATGTTAAAGCCCTGTTTTGCTTTCTGCAGGGAAGATTACTCTTTGTACTAGAGAAGTGGGCAGAGCTGCTTAATTTATTCCTTATACACTTGTGGCTGATTTGAAGTCCCAAACAAAATCTCTCATTAGCTTCTTCAAAAATAATTGAGTGCTCATGGTGCTATAGCTCTTCTTTGTTTCTTCTGTCATCTGGACCCCCTGTCTCTTGTCAGGACCATTCTGCCAGCTTCATTTCATTCCTCTGACATCCCTTACTGAAAGTCTAACTCCTTTCATGCCATTTTTCCTCACCATTACACTTTCTACCACATCCCCTCCTCTTGTGAGTACGAACATGTTGTTTCTGGTTTGCTCAGCAAGGAAGACCTGTAAGTACACCTGCTTGCCCATCTCCTTTCCCGGTGGGAGGCTAAGGGCTCTCAAGCACTACCTTAGCTCTCCACCACCTCTCCATCACTCTACCCACATCAGTTTGCAATCCTGTTCCACTCCGCTCCCTCCTTAAGAATTTTTCTCTGAAGACTTCTGTGGACATTTACCAAACTCCTCTTTCAGCTGCATCCCCAAGAGCCATCTCTCACCGATGGAAAACTAAAGACCGGCAATTTAAAAGTTGCTTAACTTTATGGAAATTACGCAGAAGGAACTCCCTGCTATTCTTCAGGGTACTTATCAAAGATGACAAGATCCCGGTGACTCACGGCGGCTGCCGGGGGGGAGCTCCCTCCCCCGCCGCGGCGGCCCGTCCGCCCGCTCCCGGCCCGGCGCCGCTGGGGGAACGGAGGGCTGCAGCTCCCGGGGTGCTCCGCCTTCCCCGGCTTGACACCGGGTAAGGCTCTACCGAGCTCGGCACGGCTCTGCCGCTCTCGGGAACGGCTCGGTTCCCTTGAACGCACAGCCCAGGTAGGAGGCAGGGGGCCGCGCCCCGAGCCTGCCCTGCCCGCCCGCACCGCGCCGCGGGAGCCCTCGGGTCCGGCGCTGCTCCGCGGGCTGTCACCGCTCAGCCCCGCGCACCCGGGACCCGCCGGCGCCCCTCGCTTGCCGTTACACCTGTAGAGAGCAGGCGTACACTCGTGTACACCTCCGTTAGGGAGAGGAGGTCTCACCCCTCTATGAACTCCTGTTCCTAAGCATCACTTCACGTAAAGCACGGGCGAGTGAGCGCCAGCTTCCAGCTAGCAGCAATAGGCACTCACTGCACGTGAAACACGAGAGCGCTCGGGAAGCGACACCCGTTAAAAACACACTCACAACCAAACCAAAACCACCCGGGAGAAAACAGTCAGCAAGTTGTCCCTCGCTCCCCTTGGCGGGGAAGCACCTCGTTGCCTCCCGGGTGCGGACCTGGACCGATACGGTACAGAGCCCGTTGGCCCCGAGCGCTCCGGAGACGTCGCGCCTCTGACTCGACCCAGGTCTCAGCAGAGTCGGCATTCAAGACCCGAAGAAGCGAGCACTGTGGGGAACGTGTCGGTGCTCCCTGAGTAGCTAACAGCGCTATTTCGGGGGCAGCACCTTATCCCGCAGCAACAGCCCACCGCCAGCCGGGCGCACGTGTGCCAGCAGCTGCCCAGCTGCGCGTCAGGGGCCACCCGCATGCAGCGGGACAGGCGTGAATCTGGTGACAAGGTATCCCGCAGGCGAGCCCGAGAAGCTGGTACTAGCTCGAGTTTTGTAGTTAACACGTGTAACCCAGCAAAGGGGAGAAAGCAAGTTTAGCAAACGAGAAAAGGCAAGAGTCACAGTTTAGCACACACAAAGGACTATAGACGCGGTTCAGGAGACAGCACCCCACTTTTATTTGCTGCTTTCTGGTTGAAGGGTATTCGGTGAGGAGACAAGAAAGACGTGTCGTGAAAAGCTACTGTGAATGCCGATGGAGAGAGACTCCGGAGCGTGGGCAGAGCCGCGTTCCCACACATGCACAGCACCTCATCATCCTCAGAAGTACTCTTAAGCAAGTTTTAAAGTTTCTTCTTTCTTCCTCCGGCTGTTTCGGGCTCTTTGTCTCCGGTACGTTAATGGGGTAGCACCGATTCCCCTCATCAGTAGCTCTACAGAGAGTGCGCGGTGCCTCGGTCGCCAGTTACCGACCGATGCTGCCCCCCCGCCCCCCCTCCCGGGCTCGGGCAGGACAGAGCGGGGGCTGCGGGCAGCGCCGGGGCCCTGCGCCAGGGGGGCTCCCGGGACGGGGTGCCTGGGGGTCCCTGCGCACACGGCAGGGCACGCACCCACAGAGGGGGGGTCTTTGGTCCCCTGCCT
>JAVJGJ010000014.1:11022278-11049650 GCA_035590215.1 Microhierax caerulescens | reverse complement strand
CTTTACCTATTGAATTGTTCTTATCTCACCCCCTGAGTTTTACATTCCTTTCTGATCCTCCTCCCCATCCCTCTGGGTGGAGGGGAGTGAGCAACCGGCTGCGTGGTGCCTGGTTGCCAGCGGGGGTTAAACCATGACTCCGTCCTAAGGAGTCATGTGCACACACAGATAACAGCTTGAGGGAACTTCCCAAAAACTATAGCTATGAGAACTATGTTATTGCAATTCAAATACATCCAGGATTGGAGGGAGGGGAACTGCAAAGGCATTTTATGTAATCTCTGTTCATTTTTCTTTCACAGCTGCTCCAAACATAAGGGTTGGAAACACCCAAAGATGGAGCCATGACTTATGCAAGGTTTAATTGATGGAAAGTGCCATTAATGACTGAAGATGCAAGGAGAAACAAGAAGCTACAGAGAAGAGAGAAGCAACCCAAGGTGAGCAGTGTGCTCTGCTTCTTAGTAGAACTCAGGTTAAGAATATATCAAATGTGTCTGCGTGTATTTAAGAAGCAATAGCAGATTACAAGTTAATACTGAGGTTACCAAACCAGTCAGTGTTGTGAATCCTTTTATCTGTTGCATAAGCACACACTCTACAGCCATCCAAATTATGTACTAGTCTAAGTTCACCTCAGTCAAATTATAGTTACTTGTTGAATCTCCATTTCCTGTGATTGTTTAGAAGCAGTGGAATGAGGTCTAGAGTCACTTGTGTGAATGAATCCTGGTGTCCCTTCCTCACATGTGGTATGGCTCATTGCCCACTACTACTACTACTAAAGATTGGAAGCCTTGAATCAAAAAAGCATTAGCAGATCTCAGCAACGTATGATTAATTTATCCCAGCACAGCCACTTAATTTCCATTGTTTCTTGATGGAATGGTTGGTAGCACTGAGAGAATCACCTGTGGCACATTTAGCATGCTCAAAATCTTTCTCAAATTAGAGTTTGTAGATAAAAAGGATGAGAAATAATCTGCTGCTGAGTGGACTAGTACCCTTAAGAAAAATGCTGAAGTACATGTATTTGCTGCTTAAGATAACATCTGGATATATACCCTGGACTTCTGCATTGTTGCCCTGCATTGTTTCCGTGTCTGTTCTCCAGATGTTGTCAGTGATTCATAGGTCATTTCTCTGCAACCTGAAGCTACTGTGGGAGGGTAGTAAATACATGAAGAACATTACCAGAGGTTTACATACTGCCTTACCTTTACTTTGTGTAATTAAACCAGGCATAATAGGACATGATGATAGTCAGAAGAAAGCCCATTGAATACTTTTATGAAGTTTACAAGGAATGAGTAAGTTTCAGGCTAGTGGTCATTGTCCATTGGCTTTAAACATTAATTTACATAAAGCTTTACATTTTATATAAGCTACCTATGTGTGCATATTATAGATATGACAATGTGTATGTTCTTTTTGTTGAATATATGTACACCATTTTCCCAAAGTTAACTTTTTGGGGAAGTAAAGAAGAATAAGAGACTGAATTCTAAAATTTACATCTTGCTTTCCTCCTCCCTCCATTATTATTTTTAGGCATCTTGGCCTCTTTATCCCTCCACTTGTTTTTGAGCAAGCAACTTATTTTATAACACCTACGCTGTGGCGGAGTATGACATAATGGAGGTCCATGAACTACTCTATTGTGAAGAAATAAGAGTGTAAACAAGTCTGATTCTACTCCAAGCCAAATAAAACTTGACTAGACATTCTACAACACAAAAATATTTCCTGAGCATTAAGACATGTCCAGGAGATGAGGATATATAAAAAAAAAATTCTTGCACAGCTCTGGAAAAGTCATTTGGTGCTGTATGCAGTCATCATTATTTGTTTATTTGTTCTAACATGACAAGGTATGAGATCCAGAAAGTGTCACTGTGAAATACTGGATTATGGAATAGAGGCAGTTTGTAAGTATCGCCTCCAAGAAAGTGTAGGACACTTCTGAGGAGCAGTGAAACCAGAGCAGAGATGTAGCATACACGAAAAAGTGTGGTATCTGTTCCTAAACCAAAAGATACAGCTTTACAGCATGTAGGTATTATCTCCAGGACTAGAGAGGAGCTTAGTCGTGTTTGGCCTTTCCATGATCAAAATAACTAGCTCTCCTACAGTCTGACATGCATGTATATTACTAGTAAAACTATTACATGTTCCAGAAGAGTAGGTAAAAACAGTAATTATCTTGTCAGAAATAAAGGTTTCAGAGAAATGAGTACCAGTACATATCGATTCTGATAGAAATTATCCAAAACCTGCCGTGCAATTGCTACAACAACAGGCAGTTCGGAAGCGAAACACCATCAGCTTATGACTCATCTGTGTCCTTTGAGATGTCAGAGTGTGTGGGACACAACTGTCTGTGGTTTTCATTTCTCGGCAGGAATGGAGCCACAGGACATGGCCAGATGATGCAACAACACAAACAATCTCCCAGACTTGATCAATGATAACATATTAGAAAAAGACACCATCAGAATAGAAGAAAACCCACTAAAACCTGGAAGAGGCAGATCATCAAAGCTGGCACACAAATGTCATTGTAACTTTCTGCTTCAGCTTTTTTTTGCTGTATTTCACTAGTATTACAGCACTTACAAAAGGGAACATGACAACGAATAGCTGGACTACAAAGCAGACTTTATGACTCTGTTGATATGCTAAAGTAGGACAGATAGGCCAAGAAAGTCAAAAAGTGACGATGAACATTTACCACTTGTCTAAAAGTATTTATGCAGTCAAAATGTGGTCTAATGTACCTTAGATATAGGACATAATTTGTGCATTTCTTTGGTAACATGAGAATATGATTGATGCTGCCAACTCGGTGACCAAACGTCCTTCAAAACCTTTTGGCTTCAAAGAAGAATTTTGTTAATGGTCTTCCTGAGTATCACTTTACTGAGTTCAATGAGTTTATCAGGAATCCCTCATTTGAACGTGACACATCTTGTATTCTCTGACAGTCTTTCACACAATACCGCCCTGGTATGGGAAGACCACAAATCAAGCATCGGCAGCTTTCTCCTTTTTCTTCTTCAAATCACTATCTGAAATACAGGAGACTCACATGAACATGCTGTAAGCTCAACAAATAACATTGGGTGATTAATTTTTCAGAATGTTATTGCAATTAGCATCTATGACCTCCTAGTGATAAAGCTACCAGGACAGAGCTGAACATTTGACAACTTTGCTAAGATCAGTCATGATTATGGTATGATCAATAGATTTATTAAGTGAATAAAAATGCGGAACATGCTGGAAAACATCTGTGTTTATGTTATCTGTAAGAGATCAGAATGTCTTCTATGAAGCCAAGCCATGAACATTTAGAATTACATACATACTGGAAAACATGGTAAGAAGCAATATGATTATCAATTATTCTATTAATGATGTGGTAACACATGCAACAGCAAGGGGACCTGCAAGGTTTTTGAGAATAAGGTTGCTGCTGAAAATTCAAAAGGACTGCCAATGTATTATTACCATGGCATATTCTTCCTTAACCTACACAACAAAGTGAAATCATTTGCACACACAGAATTATCACTTTTGAGGGGCAATATTTCTTAATATTTAGAACGTCATATAAAGACACAGAATAAAAAAAAAACCATTTCTCTGTCTTTATATTCTAGATAATCAAACATTCAAACGTTCAAAGGAGATGTGACTATTTGAGAAAAATCTTTGTTATGTAGTTTTGCATATGTTTCATAAACAGATGCTGTGAGCCCACAAGTACAAAAGTAGTGGAAGATTGCAATGTATGCCAAATAAACCTTAAGTCTGCAATCTTAATTAGGTCCAGCACTTCACTACAGCAATCCTACAACAAAGAATATAAAAAATATACTTTTTTTTTCTGTATGTGCTGAAATACTCAATTTCAACAGAAAATGTGTTTTGTAATTAATTAATGAGTGTGCATGAACATCACTCAGTTACCTGCCATTACAGTGATTGCTTTCCAAGACTTTAATTTGAAACACATGACAAGTTTTCTCTGAGGAAACAGGAAAATGGACAGAGCTAGGAATATGGAAAATCTGTTCTTTAAAGTGTAACTCTCTAAGAAGCTTTGTTTGAGCATGCTGAAATTTTTTGGCATATGACATTTGTGCAGCAGAACCCTTCAAGGGAAGGTGACTTTGTCCCTTGTACCTCTGCGGTTCTATAGCTCTTAAGACAAATTAATGTCTTCCACTGTGGACAGTCAATAGAATAGGTGAGGAGGTCCAGCTGACATTTAAATGCCTAAAGTTGCATTTGTGAATAGTGTCCCTTGCTCTTCTTCAAGCAATTATAATGCTACTGTAATGGTGATTTTCAAATATATTGGGCTAAAAAACGAGCAGTACATTACTCCAAAAATTTACTGGGCAATATTATTCTTTTCCATCTGGGATCTATTATAGTGTCAATCAGTGAATTTAAATTGAAGCTCCTATGTCAGAAAACTATCAAGAAATCCGTATTTCAAAAATGATGGTTTTGTTACTGGATCAGTATGTGAGAGAGGCACAAATAATGTAATAAAGTGTTACATTGTAGAGGGGGGTGGAGAAAGTAAGTCCAATACAGTGCATTATTATTTTTTTCACTTGAATACAAATACTTTTAGTACTTTTAGAGAATAAGTGACAAGAAGAATTTAGGCAGGGCACGGAACTGAATAAAGCAGCCATCATTAACTGAATTAAGGAATAATATTTAGGATGAAGACAAGTAGAAAGAAATTCTAATAAGAATGTGTAGTAGACAAGTCTGATAAACTGTTCATGGTTCAGCCTAGGAACAAGACCATTTTGAGTATAGACAGAAAGAACCAGTCATGCTTTAGCTCTGTGAGGAGTGACAGATTTATTCTTCCTCTAAGAGCCATATGTCTATTTTCAGAATGTGTGCTTTATCATTGGTTTTGGTCTGTGTATCAGACCGCTCAGAATGGGAAGCAGCAAAAATATTCCCTGCTATTATTGATCTATGACCATATTAAAAACAATGTAGAGTCCTTTTTTTTGGAGCAGAGTCATTCCATGCAGGCATGCCTGTGGCATGAGCTGGGAATAGAATAGCTGGGCTAGGAAGCAGGGTATCTGGGGCAGTGACCTCAGGGCAAACTTCTATAAAGAGAATCTGCATGTTGGGAAGATGATAGAGCCCTTTACCTGGCAAGTCTCAGGAATAAACACGCAATGCTAACAAGATTTCCAGCCTCAGGCTTGCTCCCTATATCTTTGATGCCTTTACAAAGGGAGGGAAGCACAAGCCTGCTGCTGCTCTCACTTCCAGCCCAGGGACCTCGAGGCCAGTAAGGGATAGAGATGGAGCATTTTTAGCCTTTCAAACTGTTGTTTCTGGCTGCCTGTTTCTAGGTACAGCATCACGAGCAGGGTCACGTGGGAATGCAAAGCAATGGTGTGGAACAGATCACTATAAGGACATATGTGGTGAGAAGAGTCTTCTCCATTGGTTGTCCTTATTCACTCCGGGATGACGATATGCTAAGCTCTAAATTTCCTCACTCTGACCTTGAATTCCTTTCTCCCTTTGTTGCTTTCAGCTACTGAAACTCCACCTTCTCAAACCTCACAGTATCCTGTCTTCCACAACCACAATGTCCATGCTGTTCCTTCTTTTCTCCTTACATTCTTGCTCTCCCCCATCACCTTGTTTCAATACCTTTCCCATTAGCCAGCCTGTTTCCAGCAAACCAAGATGTCTCCTGTATGGCACGTTTCTCTTCACCACATCCTCACTGGTGATGAGTGCCGTGTCAACCCAGCTTCTGTCCCAGCTACTCCTGTGTTCCTACTGTAGAGGTGCCTGCCCTTCAGTTTCCTTTTGTACTCCTGCACTCACATCCTACCACTTCTCTCTTAACCCTCCTACAGCATTCATGTCTGGTGTTTTTTCTTTGTTCAGTGGACTACACAAATTGGGGTCTAGGGAGAGCTCTGTCTCTATTTAGAATATTTGACTTTTTGCACAGACATCTGGAAGAGAAATTTAAAGAGGTTGGCCCAAATTCCGAGTTAGTGGAAAAAAATGTAGTTCCACTGAAATCACTAGTATGCACTCATTTACACCCCTTCAGGAATAGGTCTTTCTTTTCAGGAAGAGTATCCTCTTACCTTATGCCTATTTCTCTTTTATAATCAACACTGAGCAACAGAAGTCAGGAAGACAGACCAGACATTGTTTTCCAAGAACCTAATTTTCTTGTCCATGTCTGTTTCTAAAATCCTACATCAACTCACAAAGCAATCCATTTTTTTAGACATTTGACTCACACTAAGACAGTAAACATGGCCTATTGGCCACTACCACTATATCTGTGTCAGGGGAAATAGAAAAAAAATTGCAACTTAAATAAATACTTAAATTTCTTGCATGATTCATATAGTGAATTTGCACTTGTTTTTCTTATGGCCAAGGCAGCAAGAAAGTGCTGATGTGGTGGCAAAACCAGCATCTGAGTAAACTGTAAGTTCTTTGTGGACAGACAATGCTGCTAAACTAACGTAAATAAAAAAATTAATAGTAATATTCAAAAGGTGGTTTTTATCATATCTAGAAGTCAGTATTAGTGTACACAGAGACAGAAAAAAGCACCAAGTACTTGCCCAGGAAATAAGTAAACTAGCCCCAGGGAATGCTAAATGATCTCTGCTTCTGTTCACATTCTATTAATGTTAATACTGTGAGATTTGCTGATAAATCTGTTCTTGGTGATTTATATAAACTATTCATATATCACCATAAATGCACGATGCCTTACATACAAGGGTAAAGCTAAGTTCCTTGCCATGAAGACTTCCAAGTATAAGAAATCAAACTCAAACCTGATGAAATCAGGACAACAGAATAGTCAAAATCAAAGGCCTGAGAGAGGAAAGAAAGAAAGAAAGAAAGAGATGAGATGAACAAAGATATTTCAGAGAAGCTGCATCTTGTTTTTATCCAACCTATTTCTCAATCTCTCAGTTGTTACCAGTCATCCACGTTTTCTATTCAAACCAGAATGCTACTAATTACAATCCTATTTATTGCGGTAGTACCCGGAATATTATGCAAGGACAGGTTTCATTTTATAATCACCACACAAATGTAGGACAAGATGCTAAGAAAGATGTTTGCAGGAAGAAAAGGAGCATTACTCACAAGGTGGAACAGGAGCACCTTCCTGTTCCATGAAGGAACATGTTCCACTTCCAAAGACATGAAGTAGACAAGCTACAGAAATGAAGAAAACTGAGATAAAACCTTCAACTCTTAGAGCACAAGTTTACAATGACTGTAGTTTAGCAGTGGGCACTGACTGGATTATGGATCATCCTGATCATCAACTTATTATTTTGTCCAACCTTCACATTCTGGGTTACCATATGTTTTCTTTCCCAACCCCTTGCATAAGTTGTCTGCCACTGTGGCACCTCCCTTCCATTTACTGGAGCGTAGACTTGAGTATGTGGCCTCATCCAGAGGGATCAGCAAGTGGTTTTTTTGCATGGCTCCTCTGCCAAAACCCCAAATTTTCAATTGAGTCTGAGTAATAAAAATGCCTTTAAGAAGCATCTTTACAGACTTCTAGTGCATCCTCAGCATGAAGAGAGTCCTTTAGATACCCAAATTTTATTTAGAAAATACACAGTCTGAGGAAAAAGGGCAACAACTTATTTTTTTCTGAATTACTTAATATACTTTATTGTGTTGGAAAACTTGTGAAAATTTTGTACCTTTGTAAGACCTGGTACTAGCCATCAAAAAATGTTGGTCCTGGTATGATATAAA
Source organism: Microhierax caerulescens (assembly GCA_035590215.1). NCBI lineage: Eukaryota > Metazoa > Chordata > Aves > Falconiformes > Falconidae > Microhierax > Microhierax caerulescens. Next base: position 11,041,829 of record JAVJGJ010000014.1, on the reverse strand, counting down.
ATTGTTGCCTTCAAAATATTACAATTGTTATCTTTTTTTTCCCTAGCTTTTCTCTTTTTTAAATATCCTATTTCCCTCTGAAGATATCTGAAGTGACTGGAATCAACATACAAGCTTTTATGAGACTAAATGCTCAGGTTTTGTTTTAATATTGTCAAAAACTTGATACAGAGGCTTAGGACCCCTGAATTCTATGGGAAATTGTGCTGCTGACTGATATAGCCTGACAAGACAAAGCATGAGGGAAGGGGAAAGTCTAGTAAATCACATTCCTCAAAAGAAGGATGGAGGCAATTAAAAATTCGCCATTTTTTCCATTACACTAGTAGCTATCAGGATGACTAATTGTGTTTCAATGTCTTTTTGTACTCCCTCCTGGCTGTTTTCTTGGCCTTGTGCTTAGATTGAGAACTCCTCTGGTCTGTCAAGGCAGAACTCATCTGACCACCTCCATGTGTCTGCATTGCAGACACTCACATCTCAGTTAGTCATCCTGATTTCCCCCTGTAGTCAATACCACGGCACTTCTAGGGGATGATTCATCTCATTCTGATTTGTTATCTAAAGCAGGTCACAGGAGTCATCCCCTGGAAACACCTCTCCATTGCCTAGCTGAGACCTGGGTCTCTCTAGCTGGGTGACATTTATGCTAACCAGACTCCTAGATGTTGTGCAGGATCATATCCAAAATCAGGACCCCTAAGCTATTAGTTAGTCAGTGTTAGACATTAGTTACCATTATATATTATTTCTAAGAACTTTAGTCTTCTTTTAATGCTTGAAGCACTGGGTCAGTATTCCTTTTAGATACAGGCAGTATTGGGTCATGGCTATGATCTACGCTGACCACAGACAGCAAAACTTTCTGCTTATAACTCTAAAGGAGTTAGGTAGAGATTCCAGATCTCCTTATTCTTGGACCAGCTCATTCTCCATTGGACTGTGTTCTCTTCTTCCTTCCTGAAAGGACCCCAGTTAAAATTCTGGCTAAATGCAACATTACTACAGCAAACCAGCAATCTCCCTTCAAGCTTAAATCTAAAATACCATGGAGTCTGTTAGAAGCCATGTGATTGCAGTCTGTCTAGATAATACATGGACACATCTTTGTGCGTGTATGGATTTGTTACATGCTCAGCCTTGTAATGTGAATCTGGCAGGTCGAGGGAGGTGATTCTGCTCCTCCACGCTGCTTTGGTGAGAGCTGCATCGGGCTCTGGAGCCCTTAGCACAAGACATGGATTCTATTGGAGGGCTAGAACACCTCTCCGATGAGGAAAGGTTGGGAGAGTTGGGGTTGTTCAACCTGGAGAAGGCTCCGGGGAGACTTTATTGCAACCTTTCAGTACTTTAAGGGGGCTTATGAGAAGATGGAGACAGACTTTTTAGTAGGGCCTGCTCTGATAGGAAGAGGGGCAATGGTTTTGAACTAAAAGAGGATAGGTGTAGACTAGATATAAGGAAGAAAACTTTTTTTATGAGGGTGGTAAGACACTGGAACAAGTTGCCTAGAAAGGTGGTAGATGCTCCATCCCTGGAAACGTTCAAGATTAGGTTGAATGGGGCTCTGAGCAACCTGATCTAGTTGAAGATGTCCCTGCTCATTGGTGGGGGGTTGTATTAGATGACCTCTAAAGGTCCATTCCAACCCAAACTATTCTATAATTTGATGAATGTGAAAAGTTTTGCCTCCATTGAATGAAAACCCAATTTTCAGGCTGTACAATTCTTTCTGTGGTGATTTTTCTCTCTCTTTTTTGTCATACCTGTGCAGAAAAAGAGCTAAAAAATATCAGAAGTAGATTGCCTGACAACTAGGCTAAAAAAATTGTCATGCTATTTTAATAATATGAGGAAACAAGAAGAGTCTTTCAGCAGAAGATGACAGAAGTGCAGTTAGGAAGGGAAGTGCTTAATCTTGCTATTATATCAAAATTTTGTATTCTGTTTCCTCCTTTAATTTAAGGCACTGAACCATGACATCGTGATAAAAGTAGAGAATCTTTCAGCAGAGAATCATGTTGAACTTTTTAGTCACCATGTGTCCTGAATGAAGAAAAACAAATTATTATACTTCACATATACAGTAATCTGGAAAAATTCTCTAAAGTGCATGCTGTGGTTGAACGGGAAGCGTTATTCAACTAATTACAAGTCACGGCAGTGTCCCAAACTTGGGTAGGGTGGTGTGACTGCACACGTCTACAGGTCAGCTTGCCAAGGCCTGGAGATTGCAGGGAACTGGAAAGTGGAACTGGAAGACTGGATAGTTCGGTGGCCTGTCTGATCCATCCCCAGTCCCATCCAGTTCCAAGAAAGGGATTTCAGTGACTTCTGTAGCTTACAGACATTTGTAGGCATCTTGTCCTATAAAAGCTATGAGCACTCTTGAACAGTGAATTTACTGAATGCAAGCTGCCTAAATTAATAGCGTCCTTAGCTGCTCATGGTACCGCACTCATGGTGCCCTGACAGCCATACTTCTGATGTGCCAATGAACATTTCCCACAGTGCCACTGATAAGGAGCAACTATTAATATCCTCATTTGTATTTGGGGAAGTACAACACCTGAAATTAAGTAGGGTGCAGGCCTAGAGGCAAAGATGTAAAAGTAGGTGTCTAAAGATGAGCTCCCACGGCAATCAAAGACACTCAGAGAGCAGTGAAGCTCACCTTGCTCCACTAAATTGCTCTGTAGCCTACATTCATGGTACTGTTAATTCATTGATTTTTATTATTATTAGTTAATTTATTTGTTATAATGGGAATTTAGACACTTAAAACTGTTCACTTATGTCAACTCTGGTGTCTCGGGCCAGCTGAGATCACCTTTGACCTCCAGCTCTTTGCCAGAAGTACATGGGTCCTATATGCCAATCCTGTGCAAATGTGCCAGGTCCCCTAGAAGATTTCAGCTGGACAAGACTCCTACCTGGGGGCAGAAGAATCAGGCCAAACAGGGAGACAGGGCATGTCGTTTGGGGTTTGGTTTCTGTTTCCAGATGCCTGAAAAGAAATCACAGCAAACTGATATAATTGTTTATAGGAGGAGGCTCCACTTACTGTCAGGAATCAGTTTAGCTCCCTCAACACCAACAACTAGCAGCATTTGAGATGCTGTAAACTCTTCTGTCTAACTACTGGTTACAGACCTTTTCCAGGTCCTGTGCCAGCCTTGTCACATCTTAAAAGACATTAGATAACTCTGTTTAGGCAATTAAATCAAGTCTTTAGTATTGACTAAGACACTGGTTTGTGCTTTTTGTTGATAAGCAACTCTATATTGTGTTTTCTGTGTGGATCCCTGAGGTTCTGCTGCATTCTGCATGCTCATTAAATACGGTTTTATTTTTCTAAGCTAAATATTAAATAGCAACTCATTTGATTTGGTAATGGTTTTAAGCAGAGGCATTTCAATCAGAAGCAGCAACCCTACACATTCATTTTATTTTCTCTGACTGATGCATTTATGAATAATTGAACTACTTGAGCAGAACAAAAGCAGCTCCTTCCTGTTTGTGAAATGTCAGTGTGACATCCTGGGCATGGAGTGTTGGAGTCCCAGGAGAAGCTAAGTGCAGTAAGTAACTTTATTTTGTCCAGAAGTGGAGCTGCATCCATTGGTTAGACGGTTATGATGCACTTTCCACATGTCTTATGTGTGTGCTTTCGTTGGTGATGGGGCAAAAATGACTCACTACTGTGTGGGTTGGCTATCAGCTCAGCTGAGCCTTCTAACTTCAATGCAGCTTCTTAATTGACTCTGACAAGTCCATATCTATCTTTTATATAATATTTTGTAATGGCCTAAGGTCAAAATAAAGTTCTGCTCCTCTTGCTTAACCTTCTTTTACAGAACATTAAAAAAAAATGTACTAAGCCAGCTGGAACTAAGTATTATTTAGGTGAATGTACTGTAAAGTAACATTTTGTTTCTTTCCTGACAAACAAACTCTGTAACAAATAAAAAACTCTGTAAATATCAGAAAGCCTGCGTTGCTTGTTAGGGAATGTAAAGCTGGTCAAATGTCATTCCCTGAGCGAACGACAGGTGCTTTTATTATTGGCTAGAGAAGTCACTGTGCATATGCATGTGAAATGACCAAAGCTGATGGTCGCTGTTCTGTAGTGCAGGGTTCCTCTTGCCTTGTGAAGTGCTGTAGCTATAAAGAATGCTAATGCTTAGAGTTAGGGAACAAAGAAGAAAACTATTTTTAAATAAAATCTTCTTCATTATTATGTCACTGTCCAGGAGCTGTTCAAGCTAAGTAACTAGAAGCGTCATTTACCAGGAACTCCTGCAATTTCTATTGCATTGGTCCTCAACCAACAGGAGAAAGCTGATTATCAGAGAGTTTTTGTGAGTACTGTCTTTGTACTGAATTACAGGAAACAGTAAATTTTGTAGATGGAGCAATATGAAAATAAGAACAAGTGAATGTTAAAGATGTCTGTTGCCCAGGCTCTTGAACCTTGAGGTTCATCTATCTAATTTTACCCATCTTGGTCTTGAGTGTCTTGTTCAGGCTAGTCATCTAGCTGTCTATTATCCAGGGGAAAAGAGAGTGACCCATGAGGTGCCTCATGGTTGCTTCATCTCTCCTTAGACATCTCTTTTAGAATAGGATGAACTGTCCTCTGGAGATGCTAGTTTCTCTCTTACCACCCTAGCTTTTAGATGACTACAGTTAGAGAAGATGAATCCTATCCTTAGGTTTTATTTTGAGGAGACAGTTACTAGCTTTTTTCTCCCTATGTTTCTGCAGTGACTGGCCACCAGCTTTGACAAGAAGGCCATGGTGTGTGGTGTAAACTCTCAAATGCTATTGCAACCCCACTAATACTCAAATATTTAAAAAATCTTATTAATTTCATTGGATATTATTATAATTTAGTTCTCTGGGCTGACATTAAGTACTGTCTAGCCCAAAATGAGAATGCAGATAGAAGATCAGAAAGACAAAAGATCAGAAATGTTTTTAGCAGAATTTTTTTAGCAGCTGAAATAATGAAGATGCATATGTTACTTACTCCAACATAGACAGATAAGTAGATAGACAATGGAGAATAGAAGAGTGATTTTTGTGTTATCTGTGTATATTTATCATATGCTTCATTTGCTGTGGCTCAAAAATGAAACCACTTTAAAAGTAGTGTGGTAGTATCAGGAAATTGCATCTGAAGAAAATGAAGCCCAAATTAATTAATTGAAGGCTAATATGGTGCCATTCAGGCACCAAAATCATAAAGGTTGTTTAATTATGACTACAGCTAAAGTAGTAACGAGCTTGAGACTGTGTCTGATAAATAGCTGGATAATGACAGAGTTGCCATTAAAGAACCAATGACAGACTGAAGTCTGCCACAAGGTTTCTGCAGCCTGACGTAGATGAAGTGGTGAAGACTGGGAGATATCCAGATTGGGTTTTAACAGATAACTAGTAAAAGCTGAACACATGGATCTTGCATGCATGCATAACCTGGGGCTAAAGATACTCACCAGTTAAAAATTGTGAGATGAAGGATGGCAAGGGAAGATGCATGAGATAAGTACATGGAGTAATTGAAATGGCTGGGAATGTGCAAAGATCATGCAAAAATATTGCACCACCATCAGTGGGAGGTGAGAAGAGGGCCACAGGAGCTAGAATAAAGGCAACAGACCAGTTAGAAAGGGCAAACCTAGAGGCAGGGTGGGAAGGAGAGTAGGGAGTATGGCTTTTAGTTAAGCAGAGGGGAACTGCACTGCAATCAAAGTGAACATTTGTGTGTGTGTTGGAAAGCTTATCAGTCTTGGGCCTTGTTGTACCATCCCATTTGTACATCTCCATCTGTGCAAATCAGGTGGTCTAATTCTGCTAAAAGCCAACATGACCAAACAGTATGGAAAGGAGCATGGAAAGGGACATGAGAGAGTTGGTGATACTAGTGAGTCAGCGGGAGATATGCTTGTTGCTGCTGGTGCATCTCGTTGTGGTTCTGGCTTTTAGTTCCCGTGAGGAAATTGTGGGTTTCAGCTGCAGGATTGAAAGGAGGAAGGGGACAGTTCTGATCAAAGTCTTTGAATCCTAATGACAGTGGAGGAGGGAGAATGAAGTAGTGCAGCCCACAGGCTCAGCTATGACAGGACACATGGCGGGGAGCATGAAGCACCTAAATCACACCCATCCAAGCTGCTTTTCTCCCCTCCCTTTTTCACCTCTTCTCCAAACACACACCTCCAACCTCTGCTTCCCACCTATTTCTTGACTTAGGCGATTTGTCTGAGCACACTGAAGGTTTTTATTCACAACTGTGTGGTAAGACTGCCCTAACCATATAATCCTATACAGAGTTTACTAGGTTACCAAACATCAAGTGATAATTAGCTTGCTACAGCTCTTCAGCACTTCTTAAGTGCTTAAGGCTTAAGGCCTCTTAATTGGTTATTAGAGCTCCTAACATCCCCACAGGCCTGTGAGATGCTGGGCTGACACCAGTGGGGAGCATGAGACAGGCTCGGAAATCTTCCTTAGAGTCACCACCAAGGTCAGGACCTCAGAGAACAGTGCATCCACCACTATAATTCCATATGTGATACATATGAATATTACATAAATCATTGGAAAAACTGTTCTGAGTTTTGGCCTTTTTTGTTGTTTTTAATTACTGTATCAAAAGGATATGAAGACAAAGATGGGATGGCTGAGATCTCTTGCTAAGGAAGCTCCTCTAGTATGAAGCTGACTACCCCTAATTGACTACTCCTTCTTGGGGAAAAAAATTTTACTCTTGGTTAAAACTTACAATTTCCCTATTTAATTTAACAGAGTTCTAATTACAGACAGAGATTTAACAGTCTCTCAGAAACTTTATTATATGGACTGTGTTGTAACACAGGCTGTCTCTCCACAGTGATGGACGTGAAAAAAAAAGTTTGTAATTTGAATATCTGATGTTTTAATACCATCTCTGGAAGAATTTTAAATCTCAGGTTGATCAGTCATCCTTCCAATCGGGCAATAAAAGCACTGTTCTGCTTTTTTATCTGGTAATCAAACATTAAGGATTCCCTCCCATCCAGGCTGTGAGGCCCAGGAGAACATGCAATACAAGGGGTATTTAGGACATCAGATGACTGTATGAGACAAGAAGGCTTGTGTGGGCTGGCAAGTTTAATAAGCACTGCAATATTTAGTAAGTCTCCATGCTTAATAGCATTCTTTATTGAAATAAGATATCCAGTAAAGTCTGTCATTGCTCTGAAACACGTTTATTTTAAACTACTTCCACCCACTTGCGTGTTCTCTCTAAGTGCTCTGGAAACCCACTTTCTTACAACATGCTTCTTCCTGATGATCTCTGATCATTGCGTGTTCAGTAATTTCACCCTGGCAGCTTATGGTCTGCTACAATACCAACGCTGTTCCCAAACCTCACAGGAATCAGCATGAATTTAAATTGTTTTTGTAATACCTATTATCAAATATGCCTACATGGATTTGACCATTTACAATTATTTAAAAAATCCAGCAAATGTCCTTGCACTTTTCTACTGATTTTAAATAGACATTAAGTTAATGGCTGTCCAGCAAAATACAAGGCAAGTCTTCACCTCAACTTTATTTGAAGTCTAATTTCAGTGTGGTTATAGCAGATAAGAGGAAAAAGCAACGAATCTTGGAGTTGCTTTTCCCTACCCTTCATACAGGATGTAAACCTACATATGTTCTCATCTTGAAAGAATTAAAAACTTAAGGAATAATTTGCAGTATGTATGTAGTTTGCAGAATAAATATTTGGAAAAAGGAACATCTATGCCCACCTCAAAATCTGATATAAATCATTAAAACTAAAATTTACATTAACCTTACAACATTTCTTTGTGTCTTCAGATATTTAGCCACTTCTTGGAAACCAGACCTACTCAGTGATGGAGAAAATAAATACTGGTAACTCTGACAGTGATTTCAATAATTAAATTTTGTCCAAATTCCATCCAAAAGTAAGTACAGCATTGGTGGATTATGAGTATAGCCCTGCACTTTCTAATTGCAGAATGTAAATTAATGCTAGGTAGTTTTATTAGGGTATGAACACTAACATAAGAGATCACACTAAGAGGTCTAGGTCTCTACATGTTGTCCAGGAATAGTTAGTGACATGAATATCTCTCTCTCTCTCTGATTGTGATGAAATGCTCGATTTCTTTATCCTATTCTCTGCTGTAAAATGGTGCACTTTAGACTTAAGTGAGTTACTGAGGATTTTCTGACCAGCCTGACAGTGAAAGAAATAGCAGAGACTAAGGGTTTAAAAATGTCCACAGCCAGGACTATGCACGAACCATTTGTCATCACATGCAAGAGGGAAAATTGTCCCTTGTCAGTGTCTTGGTAGTGTTCACTTTCCCCCACTCACCCAGTGCTGGTGATGGACTTCCCAGCGTGTTCAATCCCATGAGCCCAATTTACTGGGGATCTCAGGTCCCTGCCTCAATTTGATTCCTCAAGGAGGAATGAAGCTATTCGTAATGAAGAAAAAAGAAGAACATGGGTAATTTTATATCCTAATTGGCTTTAGAACGCAGAGCAAAACCAATTGATTTGCAAGGATGAAATTAAAGGTAGGATGTGGCATTTAATCTGTAGTCTTTTCTATTTCTTGCCACTATTAATGCTCAAAATCTTGTTTATGAGCAAAGAGAAAGCACAGCTTATATAAATATATGTATATCAAATAATTTCTTTTTAATATACTTGAAATCTTATCATGCTAATCATCGTTAGTCTGGATAGAATTGTTACAGAAAAAGAAAATAATGCAGTTGCATGTGAATGTACATTTGGATCTACAAGACATAGAATCTACACATGGTAGCTTTTCCATCAATTCATGTCTGTAAGTCAAAGTTGCATAATCTTCTAAAAATATCCTGCAGGAAGGAAGGAAAAGGAAGGATGAAAAACCTGCTGTGAAAACTGACATGGTAAAATCATGTTTTGGTTCTGCAGGAAGACAAACAGAATTGTCTGTCTATCAAAATTATGCTCTTTGGCATCAGTGGTGAGAGGAAGGTGACCTCAGCTGCTCTCTAAGGAGGATCCATAGGCATGGCCTCCCTCAGAGATGAGATGGGAGAGGCACACAGAGCCTGCTTTCATCTCCTTGTGCATCCCTCAAAAAGCAAATGTGCCTGAGCACTCGTTTTATGTCTTGACCATTTTAGCTCATCTCCAACCTGAACTCCAGCTTCATCTCCATCTGCTTTACTTGTCTCATCTTTCAAGCAGGACATCCTACACTCCTCTCCTAAACCTTATTTCCCTCTCTCCCCAAACAGCTGTGATCTCTGCCCCAACTGGAGCAAAACCTGCTGCCTACCAGCATCCTCCATACTACACACAGTAGCTCTTCATGTGCAGATGCTTCACTCCAGGGACAGGGCTCCCTTCCTACCAGGAGAAGAGCAATTTCTTTCTGTGTCATTTGAAGCTTGGATGAAGCCCTGGGTATCCCTTTTAGCCATTGCTACTGATATTCAGAGATACCCTATATGTCTGCCTGCTCTGCCACTGCTTTCTATACACCCTATCACACCTGTAAGGGTCTACCACCCTGTTGGCTTTAAGTGGAGACCATGAGGCAATGGGAGAGGCCATATGATGTTGTGTTTCAGTTGTAACTTGCTTATACAGACTCCCTGGTAGTCAAGCCATTTGTCAGATCACATTTATAGAAATACAATATATTTCAAATAAATAAAAAATTAAAAACCAGCACCACAGAACAAAATTTCCAGTACAGGATAGCATCCATAGATGCAATACATGAAGTTAAATAGGTACTTTTTTATTTGAAATAGTTCTGAAATGTGTGAAGGGAAATGAGCTTATAGGATATTAGTTTTATAAAGAAAATATGTGAGAAAATTTTGCACTAAAGAAAAGAGAAAAAAATTCTAAATTCTGTAAAAATTATGTAATTGACACAAAGCGTATACTTTTCACTGTTGTTCAAGCAATGTGTTTATACACCCTTGATTGCTAATCTTTCCTCTGCATTTGGGATGTTTATCAGACCCCTGTGAGTAGTAAATCCAGACATTAATGCTATGGGCTTAACTGTCCTTAGTCAATTAGTCGTTGCTGAGCGACACTTTTTCCCAGATTAGGTAACATTTCCTCTTTCCTCTTCCAGTCTGGACCCCTTTCAAAATTATCCTCTTCCATTGCTCAGAGTCTCACTTGAATCACTCCAGTCCTCAGGGTTTCATAGATGAACTCACAGCTGGTATAAATCTAGAAGCTGGTTCTGTTTATGAACAAGTTTCTGTGCAACAAATGTCTGCAATAACAGCAAACTAAACCAGGGACTAAAAACTTCTCTTCTGCTGCCGTATTCATACTGGTATGAACCGAGTGCAATAAAAAAACCCATTAACCTCACCCTGACAAGTTAATACCTGTCAGCTTAACCAAAGTAACTTATTATAACTAGCTTTGTGGTACAAACCCAAATACAAACAGATCACCTTAAACTGCAACACATCGAGCATCTGTCCACATCTTAGCAGCCCTGTGATCAATCCACACTGTGTCTCATTCAAATTACCTGAAGACATGTATACAAGTTTATTATGCTGAAGCTTTTCAAGTTATAGCCGTGGGCTCTGATATTTTATTTAAATGCCTAGGTCTTGAAGCCAGGTGAATACCATAGCATCTTAGTTTCTTTATCAGTAAGCTTATATGTGGAAAAAACAATAAAGCAAACAAAAATTCTTCAATATATAAGCCAAGCATTTTCAAAAGCAAGAAGTCAGGTAAAGAGAATTTTGAAAATATTATTTTAAAATGTAATAATTCTGGTCTGTTCTCAAGATTTTGGAGAGCTCTGAGTAGGCATCACCTGGATGTTAATCTCCATTGCTATTTCTAGTTTGGGAAACTGTAAAATCAAAGCAGCAAAATGAAGTTGTGTGACATATATTAAACCCATTGCTCAGGTATGTTTGGCCTGTTTATACTGCTCTGTTCATGGAAGTTGATCCTGTCCTGGAGCACACACTGAAGGAGTCATAGCATCCCAGAATGGTTTGGATTGAAAGGGACCTTAAAAATTGTCTAGTCCCAACCCCCTGCCATGGCCAGGGACACTTTTCACTAGACCAGGCTGTTCAAAGCCCCGTCCAGCCTGGCCTTGAGCACTGCCAGGGATGGGGCACCCACAACTCTGTGCAACCTGTTCCAATCTCTCACCACCCTCACAGTAAAGAATTTCTTCATAATACCTAATCTAAATCTACTCTTTTGTAGTTTAAAACTGTTAGTCCTCATCCTATTGCTACACTCCCTGATAAAGAGTCCCTCCCCACCTTTCCTGAAGGCGCCCTTTAAGTACTGGCAGGCTACTATAAGATGTCCTTGGAGACTTCTCTTCTCCAGGCTGAACAACCCCGGTTCTCTCACCCTGTCTTCACAGCAGAGGTGCTCCAGCCCTCTGATCATCTTTGTGGCCCTCCTCTGAACCCATTCCAGCAGGTCCATGTCCTTCTTATGCTGGGAACTCCAAAGCTGGACACAACACTCCAGGTGGGGTGTCACGAGAAGAGCAGAGTAGAGGGGCAGAATCACCTCCCTGGAGCTGCTGGTCACACTTCTTTTGCTCTATCCCAGGATACAGTTAGCTTTCTGGGCTGCGAGCACACATTGCCAGCTCATGTCACCCACTGGTATTCCCAGGTCCTTCTCCCCTCTCAGTCCTGCTCTCTCAATTCCCTGCTCTCAATCCACTCACCCGCCCAGCCTTTATCCATGATCAAGATTGCCCTGACTCACATGCAGGACCTTGCACTTGGCCTTGTTGAACTTCACGAGGTTCGCACGGGCCCACCTCTCTAGCCTGTCAAGGTCCCTCTGGATGGCATTCCTTCCTTCTGGAACGTCAAGCACACTACTCAGCCTGGTGCTATCAGCAAGCTTGCTGAGGGTGCACTGAATATCAGCCAGTCCCAGAGATGGACTTTGGGGACATGGTTGCAGGGCAAATGGCAAAGAGCCATAAGAGGTTGCACCCGCAGAAACACACACACACACAATGCAATATGATTAGAAAAGGGACTTTTCCAATCTGTGTGCAGCACGACATCACTGCTGACATCTCATGGAACAGAAGGACTGGACTGAATGGATGTCACTGCAAAGGCATTTCTCCAGTAAAGGCTTCTGCTGAATCATCTTACGTGCTGTATATTGTATTGTATAAAAGTCCACGTCTGAATATGAAGGAGGGAAAAATCATCCACTGAGTTGGGTACAGTGGGTGCAATGGAACATTCCTTGGGAGACAGAAATGGTGCTGGAACAGGCCTTGTTAAATATGGGTTTTAATCGTTAAGCTACTGGTTGTGCTTTAACAGCAAGAGTCCGGAGCCAGGCCAAGCCACCTTCATTTAGACAAAAAGGTCAGTCATTTCCAGGTGGGTGTTTTGCCTTTTTTTTTGGACTTGCAAAAGGACTTTTGCCCCAAGGAAAAACCTGCTGCCCCCAGAAGAAAGACTTGCCAGAGGAAAGGAGGGAAGGATGGACTAAGCCTGGCACAAGCATGCTAGATACACTAGGTCCTCTCAGAGCTTTTCAGCCTGCAGTGTGGTAGGAGCTCAAATTTTTCTTTTCATTTGTATTTTACTGCAAAATCTTCCATTTCATCAGAACTGCACAGGAAGCTTTATGAAGATTCCTGGTTAAGGGATAATTTTCTTCACAAAATGTAACGTTACAGTGTACTTTATGGTCTCTGCCCACCCTTATTCTTACACAGGCCTCTTTCCCTGCCAGTACTTCCTTCAACACAGCTATAAATCCCATTAGGTGAGGTTAACAGCTTGAATGAAGAAAAATGTGGTCTTACATACATTTCCCAGTGTCACCCCAGGCAAAGAATTTTTATGGCAGGCATTTGGGTGATCTCCAGGAAAAGAAACTATGTCAGTTATGAATACTTTTGCAATAAAAAACCCTGTCAGACCTTTACAGGCCACAGAGCAGTACTCTGCTGTTACCGCAAAGCTATCAGGTGTGATAACAGGAGCCATCAGTTGCTGTTGATAAAATTCAAGCTCACGGTCACTTTGCCATGGGTTGCTGATCATTTTTGGAGCCAGAAACGAGATTTGAGCAGGTGCCACATGAGGAAAGGTAAAGCCTCAGTGTTAATATTATTTTCTTGAAAGAACATATCTTGTAAATTACAGACAATCAAGTAATTTTCACTGAAAGAAACGTCATTTGTTGCTTTAAAAAATATCATAGAGGCTTTACTTGGAAGTACCTTTTTAAAATGTAATACAACTTATCCTATTTTCATGTCCTTCTGATGAAAGTAATGAATCAGAACCTGTCTGAATATTTAGTCTTTGAACAGTCACACATCTTTAAGTTTTCTGTACTTTTGGTGTTTAAAATATCCAGTCTCATATTCCTGCCTGTCCTTTGAAAACAACATACAGCTAGAAAGCCCCTACAATACATAGCTGTTTAATAGTGGGCCACTTTTAGTTTTAACAGTAAGTACTGGCTAGGTTCAAGTGTTGCTCTGCACAAACATCTTTGCATCTTTTTTTCTCTGCTTCTGTAGAAAGTTAAGACATTAAATTCTCATTACATTGACATATTAGTATTCAGTAAGCACTTACTATACGTGTCTCCTGTGTTTGTATCCTGCATGTTTGGATGTGCTGCTGCCAACAGTTCATTTAATACATAGTAGCTTCACTGTCCCTTGTTAATTTTTTCTTGGCACTTTTTTCAGTATGCATTTGTGTTACTTTCTTCTTTAATAGATTCCCACAAGGAACTTTTCCTGGAACCAGAGGATGGAAGCAGAGGAACTCTGTAGGGTACTGCAGAGGAACTTTCCAAGAAATATGAGCAGTCACATGTCAAACTGGAAAATTACGTTACATGCTGAAGAGACTAGTAGTGTATTCCCTTTGACTTGAGCCACATTTTCTTGCTAAAACATTCCTTTTCTGATATCTCCAGTCTCTTGAGCACGATAAAACCCAATTTTTTTTAAATCCTCCTTGCTAGGAAATGGTGTTCTGTTTTCCTTTGTGGATAAATGAATTCTCACTACAGTGAATTATTCTTTAGATCAGCTTCACTGTAAGATGATTAATGCTCATTTCTGGGCCAGAAACATGTTTCCAATACACCAGTTTCAAGGTCTGAAGCCTCATCATCCTGTAAGGCTGGACACTGTATTGCATCATGGGTATCATAGTGCTGGAGTTTCTGAAGGAGACATAATAATGTTTGTTGGAAGTTTGAAGCTATCACACCATTGTCCTTGAAAGTGGCATTGTCAATATAGAAACTTCACTTGGGAGGAGGTTTTATGTGTCCTTTGAAGCTTAACTTCTTGGGTTAATGAAAACTGAAGCATCTAGTTGCATGCGTGAAAGGGCATAAAATCTGAGTATTTTAAGCATGAAAAATATCATAAAATACCTAAAATACTTATTTTCTGTAACCTATGCAGCATCTGTGTAACAGCTTAAAGATATTTGGCAGACTAAAATTTGCTCCACAGGCTTCAAAATTTTGTATCCAAAACATTTGAAGGTAGAATTTCTCAGTGTGCACTTATTTGGCAAAATTTCTGGAAACTTCAGCTGTCATCTTCCATGACAAACTCTAACATATGCCTAACATAAATGGACTTCTTCATGCAAAAAAGACAATACAAAAAAAACCACAATGAGAAGCAAACACACTGAGCAGCTACTTTCAGATGTCATTTATGTATAGTATTCACTTCACTGAAACTTTTTTTAGGTAAAAACTTGCAATTGGCCACACAGAAGTTAATGTAGATAATACATCTGATAATAAGGATAATAATGCCTTATAAGTAATTTGCTTTCAGGATCATGCACTCCAGCTTTTCTATCAGGACAGTATTGTGAGATTCAGATGGTTACTAATTCAATATTTTGCTATTTTTAAATCTAGTTAAAACTTCTGCTAGTGTTCATCTTTACTGTACATATTCTTATACAAAAGTGACTCAAGCCCCAGGGAAAGTGATAGTAATTACACCCAGCCACATCACATTGTGGGGAGAGTAGATATTAGTAGAGCTTAAACTTTGATTTATGACTTCATAAATCAGATTTAGATGATACATACAACTAGAAAGGCATTCTTATTGGTATCAAAATTGCAAAACTATCTTGGCTATCTGTGTGCAGCATGACATCACTGCTGACATCTCATGGAACAGAAGTACTGGACTGAATGGATGTCACTGCAAATACATGTCTCCAGTAAAGGCTTCTGCTGAATCATCTTATGTGCTGTTTATTGAAATAAATGGAAAGCAGGAACCTTCTCAGTCACAGCATGTTACTGGAAATTCAGTATTAGAAGCTACCTGTGCTTTATAAAGGCAAATAGTGCAAGATTCCTTAAGTGTACATACTGCACCTGCTGCTTTTTTCAGGTGAGATATACAGGAAGGCAAGAAAGCATTCAGATAAATACAGGCTTTTTTGGAACATAAATCCATTAAAATGTACAAAACCTGGAAGAACATTTGGGATATATACCTTCAGATAACTTGAGGAGGCTGGGAATTTGCTGAATTAAATGCTTGACAAGAAAGCAACGTTGTAAAGCCAGCTCTGTCATTCCTTATATGAGTGTGGGATGTGTGGGAACTTGGAGCATAACTGGCTTTCAGCGAGTTGCAGTGTGACTCTTTCCAAGTGCTGTGCTGGGAAGCTGTCCAGGGGATATTGACTTCTGATTTTTTGGATCCAGAAAACAGTACTGTCAAGTCCCGAGGGGTAAAACTAATCCTTATTTAATTAAGAATTTTGATTAAGTGAGCTTGGGTAAACAGTAACCAAAATATCTTGAAAGCAAAAAATGGGAACTGAGAGGCATGTCCCTATCCAGCCACTTGTTAGTAAAGATACATACTTTGTCTCCCTGCCCTTGCAGCTGCTGGGGATAAAAATGTAGCCTCCTGGCTGTGGAGGGATCAGTGTGAGCAGAGCTGGGAGACTTTGGTAGTATTCATGAAAGGCATCTGTCAGCAATGTTTTATAGCTTTAACTGTGCTGCCAGCCGTGCTAGAAGAAAAAATGAGCCTTCGTACTGGGTCTGCTTGTGATGGAGTTAATTTTCTTCATAGAAGCCTCTAGGGCACTGTGTTTTGGATTTGTGACCAAAGCAGTGTTGATAACACACCAGGGTTTTAGCTGGTGCAGAACAGTGTTTGCATAGTGTGAAGGCCTTTTCTTTTTTCCACTTTTCCCTCTCCAGTGAGTACGCCGGCGATGGGTGAGAGGTTGGGAGGGGGCAGCACCAAGACAGCTGGCCCAAGCTGGCCAAAGGCCTATTCCATACCATACGATGTCGTGCTTAGCTATAAAAGCTCAGAGAAACACAGAGGAAAGGGGGATGTCTGTGGTTATGGCATTTGCCTTACTAAGTAACCATTGCCCACAGTGAAGCCCTGCTTTCTGGAAATGGTTGAACATTTGCCTGCCGATTGGAAGTAGTGAATGAATTCCTTGGTTTGCTTTGCTTGCATATGCCACTTTGCCTTACTTATTAAACGATCTCAACCAATGAGTTTTTCTTGCTTTTGTGGTTCTGATTTTCTCTCCCATCCCGCTGGGGGGGAGTAAGTGAGCGACTGGGTGAGGCATTACCAGCTAGCTGGGGTCAGCCCACCACAACCTTGCAATGAGGCTCTCTTGGACAAGTTCTTTCCCCTGCCTTCCCTTCCAAATCTTCAACTTTAAATGTTTCTCTCTTTTAACCTACACAAGAAATGCTCAAGAGATGGTCAATAATGGGCCAAAGTAAGAAACATGTAAGTATGCTGTTGCATACTTAATTTACATGCACAAATGTGAGGACATGTGCAAAGGAAGCACTCAGAAATGAAGACTGGCATCTCTTCAGTGACCTGCTCATTTGATTACGAAACAATCACTTTCCAAATGTGATTTAATGCGAGTGATGTAACTGCTCTTGTTTGTGTGACTGACCTCTTGGAACATTATGCCAAAGGCTGTCCTCAGTTGTGGCTGCGCGACCGCATTGATTTCAGTGCGATTGCACAGACATGGCTGTAGACAGATCACCTCAGTGGCATACCTCCCTCCACTGCAGAATCATCCCACTCTTCTGGTCTTATTTTTGCCACCACAGTTAGCTATTGTTTGCATAACTAATGCGACAGTGAATGGGTGAAAAGCATGTTGTCCTGAGCCCAAGCCCAGTCATCCTGGGAGGGCTTCCTACTAAATTACTTCCTTTGCTTCCTCACTCATCAGCTTATCAGAATCCTCTTTGCAATTTATCAGATAAAATTTGATTATTATTTTGCTTTACAACAGTGTGAAAATAATTAATTTACCATGTCAATGATAGAGAAATGTTTGAGGCACTACCAAAGTTCTCTTTCAAAAGTAAAGGTGGATTTTTGGAAGAGCATAGTGTTGAGATCATTCTGGTCCCACAGCTTCTCTGTCTGTATGTCAAATCCAGATGATACCATTCTGATGCAAGCAGACCCACAAACTTTGCTAGCTAATTTGCTTAATTATCCTCACTGTTAAAATTTGTCATCCCATTTCTAGTCAGAATATACCTGTCTTCAGCTTCCAGCTGTTAGATTCCATCAGATGCCTGAATTTATTCCAGTGAGATTATCTGATCAGGGATCTTGTCAACTAAGGGAAAAGGGAAAGCCGGGAACCAAAACACACAGAGACAGAGACCTGACAAAACAAACAAGGAGGCAATGACAATAAACAAACCTTGCTAGTCATACTAATTAATGGGCTATCAGGAAACTACAGGCAACACTTTCAGGAAAATCAGCTTGGACTTTGCAACTGATAAGACCATAAACCAGGAGACCACAGACACCAGGCTGGGAGGAGAGCTGGAATTGATAGAACTGTACAAATCCTTGATTCTTAGGGAGAGTGACACCAGCCCCCACTCCAGGAAGGCACTTCCATTAGTTCCTAGGGAGGGCTGAATAGGCTCCTGCTCCACAGACAGGCAGGTGCTATTCTCTAGGGGCATATTTGCAGGGATCTGTTCTACACATGCCCCAAAGACAGACACACATTAATTGCCACGGAGGGCTGGGTAGGCTTCAACTACACAAAGAGACATGCATTACTTCCTAGGGAGGGTTGCACAGACTTGCACTTTTGCAATAGGCATGCACTCATTCCCAGGGATGGATAAATAAGCCCTTGCCGCAAGGAGAGGTGTGCAGTAACTCCTAGGGAGGCCTCTACTCTAAGTACAGGCAGACGTGTTGTACCCTCGGGAGGGCTGAAGACATGCCTTGATTCCCAGGGAGGGCTGAGCAGGTCCCTACTCCACAGAGATGAAGGTACCATTTGCTACCACAGGCAGAATAGACCCCAGGTCCAAGAGAGGAAGGGTTAATTCCCAGGGAAGGCTGAACAGATTCCTCCTCCAAGGAGAGACAAGCATTCATTCCCAGGTGGAGCCTATTTGCAAGCACAGGCTAAATAGGCACCTGCTCCAAGACCATAGGTTTGCTCTCAGATACTTGCATGGTGGCCTGTGTATGTGAGAATGCTGAAAAAGTTAATCTCTGCTTTGTATGAAGAGCCCAAAGAGCAGCATCCAAAAAACATAACTGTTCCTCCTCTGGTCACTGCAGCACAAGGGTCTTGATCTGTCTTGCTAGCTGAACTGGACAAGATGAAGGAGGTCATAATGAGGTAGGTGGGCAAAGATTATTCTTCTGCTCAGGGACAAATGTAAGATTAGCCAGCAAATGCTGCAGACAGACTCCTATGGAGTCACTGGTTTGGTCTGTGCATGTCAGGAAGCTGGTTGTTGTACAGATCGAAGGTGTCTGGCGGTGTGCTCGGGCAGTTTCTGTGGAAATCAACAGAACAGGACAAGGACAGACAGGCCTCCCAGGCCCCTGCTCCACAGCAAGGCAGGTGCTATTTGCTAGCACAGGCTGAATAGGCCCCAGCCCTAAGGAGGGATGCAAAATGCATCCAGCACTGGAGTCTTCAGCGCAGGAAAGATGTGGACCTGTTGGAGCAAGCCCAGAGGGGGGGCCACGAAGGTGGCCAGAGGCTGGAGCACCTCTCCTGTGAGGACAGGCTGAGACAGTTAGGATTGTTCACCTTGGAGAAGAGAAGGGTCCAGGGAGACCTTGTAGCAGCCTTTCACAACTTAAAAGGGGCTTACAAGAAAGACAGGGGCAGACTTTTTAGCAAGGCTTTTTGCAATAGGACACCAGGTGATGGTTTTAGACCAAAAGGGAATAGATTTAGACTAGATATAAAGAATAAAGTTTTTACAATGAGGGTGGTGAAACTGGTACAGGTTACTCAGAGAGATGGTAGATGCCCCATCCCTGGAAACATTCAAGGTCAGGCTGGACCTGATCTAGTTGAAGATGTCCCTGCTTGTTGCAGGGGGGTTGGACTAGGTGACCTCTAAATGTCCCTTCCAACCTAAACTTTTATATGATTCTGTAAT
>JAVJGJ010000014.1:11000945-11022178 GCA_035590215.1 Microhierax caerulescens | reverse complement strand
ATTCCTAGGAGGGGCCAAATAGGCATGTGCTCCAAGGACAGACCCTCTTTGATTTCTAAGAGGGTTAAAAGGTCCTCACTTCATAGAGGGGAGGCCCTCCAGGGCCTGGAGCTGGTGCATAGCTGTGCCTCCGAGGAGCCAGTGCCAGATGGCCCTGCTGGAGCCTCACTGGGCTCCTCTGCTCTCTCTGATGTGACAGAACATTTCATGGTGCCTGGAAGAATAGAAGGCTACCTGTGCAGTGCTTTGAGCTTTTGCATTTTAAGGTTAAGTTAGAGCAAACCCCATTTGTGTTATGAGGGCTGATGGGCTCAGCTGTGTCCTGCTGTGGGGCTGTTACAGAGGCAGCCGAAGTGGGTGGGAACCCCCAACAGCCCCCAGCCCCCCTCACAGAGGCTGCCCTGCAGCCCCCGCTACTGCCCGAACCTTGCCACCAGCTCCCAGTACAGTCATTAACAGACATGGACACCCAAATTCTTAAATTCATTTATATAGCATTGCTAAACAATATTTCATGCTCGTTTGTGGTAAACGCTGTACAAAACCC
Organism: Microhierax caerulescens; assembly: GCA_035590215.1. Lineage (NCBI taxonomy): Eukaryota > Metazoa > Chordata > Aves > Falconiformes > Falconidae > Microhierax > Microhierax caerulescens. The sequence continues at coordinate 11,021,631 of JAVJGJ010000014.1, read as the reverse complement.
AGGAAACCTCCAACCTTAAAAAGTGAGTCCTAGGAGGAGTGTGAAGTGAGCAACACAGCTGGGGAGCAAAATGAATTTCAAAGGTGTTTAAAAGATGTCTATAGTCAAATTTACACATGTCCTGGTTTCAGTTGAGATAATTTACTTCCTAGTAGCTGGTGCAGTGCTGTGTTTTGGGTTTGGTGGGAGAACAGTGTTGGTAGCACACTGATGGTTTTGGTTGTTGCTGGGTGGTGTTTATACTAAGTCAAGGATTTTCCAGTTTCTCAGGCCCTGACAATGAGAGGGCTGGGGGGCCATGGGGAGTTGTGAGGGGATGCTGACAAGACAAGTGACGCAGATTAGCCAAAGGGGTATTCCATACCATGGGACATCATCCTGAGTATATAAACTGAGCGGATAATAAGGAAGGAGGGACATCTGGTGTTACGGAGTTTGTCTTCCTGAGTCACCGTCATGTGTGATGGAGCCCGGCTGCCCTGCGGGTGGCTGAGCACCTGCCTGCCCATGGGAAGTGGTAATGAATTCCTGGTTTTGCTTTGTTTGTGTACACAGCTTTTGCTTTATCTATTAAACTGTCTTTATCTCAACCCACAAGTTTTCTCACTTTTACCCTTCTGATTCCCTTCTCCATCCTGCTGTGGGGACAGTGAGTGGCTGCGTGGGACTTAGTTGTCGGCTGAATTTAGACCATGACAACACACCATCAGTTATTGTTGCAGAGGCAGCAATTTAAATGATGGATGCTTCTATTTAGATCTTCATGGCTGGACTTCTTATGCAGCTGGTTATGAAGAATAGCAGAGATCAATTTTGTTACGAAGCCAGTTAATAGCATCTTGATGTATTCATAGGCTGGGACCTAGAGTGCAACAGGCTGGAGGCTACTTTAATAAACTACCAGCACATTGCACCTACACAAGATCAACTGCTTCAGCCGCTTTTATCAGCCCTGACAGTTTGCTTCACTACGTATTGGGCAGACGAGTATTGGCACTGGCAATGCTAAACATATGCATCAGAGCAATCAGCCTCACGTCCTTTCTGCCTGAAAGGAACAATGTGATCCTCTGTATAATGGGATCTTGAAGATGAGATATGATTTTATCACTTTGTCATCAAATCATTTTGGTTGGGTTTTACTGGGGTTTTTGGCTGGATTCCTCAAGGGCATTCTGCCCCTGTGTGGGCAAGTAGATTTCCACAAACCTAGCTTGAATCCTCAAGAAATTAGATGCTGTCTTTCAGTGAAAGTCATTGTAGACTAGGCTCAAGGCACCTTGTTCTCAGAGAGTGAGGTGAATCAAGAGTTATGTGAGAGTGTTGGAAGGAGGGAGATGAAATAAGCTTCCATGGGAAGCAGAGGACAAAAAATAATAATTCTATTAGGTTTGTTGATCAAAAAAACCTTGATGGTTTGAGTTAATTAAATTAACTTCAACTGCCTGAAATCTGGATATCTATACTTAGTAAAACATCTTTGTTAGATACTTAAACTAAGTGCCTACCATTTTGCTTTTCAGAGGACTGTGGATGTCTCGCTGAGACTGGATATGTCACTTCTAGGATGTAGCTGTAAGAGGGGAAGAAACCTGTCCTTGGAGGACAAAATCTCCAAGATAAGGTTAGAGAATCTGCTCTCGGCTGGGTTAGGAAGACAAATCTTCTAAAGTAAAATTTTGTAAGGTACAGGTCAGATGGCAGATATTGTCTGTGCTTCCCTCATACTATGGTTAGCATCTGTGGATAATAAGCAACAAAACTCCACACTGCTCCAAGCTAATTCATGTTGGCAAATGAAGTATAGACAAACAGCACATGACCCAGATGAACTGGGTCTCCCTGCCCTCAGCCTTCCCCCACCAAAGAATACACCTCTGTCCTCCCTTGCCTCTCCCTATCCATCATCAGAGGCTACAATTCACTCCTTTCTGTTTATTTACATGGTCATAAAACTCTGCCTGCACTTGAAAGTGTCAAATAGTCCAGATCATAAAAAATACAATTTTAAGAAAAGTTTTTTTTCAAAACTGAGGTCATTTGACAGAAGCAGGAGTGAATGGGTGGGGATGGGTAGGGGGTGGGAACCACCTAAATTAGGTGTAATAAATAGAATAGGCTTTTGTCTGTGCCCTTCTTGTTCCTTCGAATGAGACCTTGCCTGAGCATGCAGCTGGCTCTCTGTAAGAGCACATTCCTGTTTAAGATGATGAGGTGGAGCATTTGCCCAGGAAATTAAAAAAAAAAAAAAAAGGGTTGGGGGTGGGGTGGGAGGGCAGCAAAAAATAGTAAGCAGTTGATCTCTATTTACTATCCACATTATACAGCTGGTGTGTAAGAGCAGCAAAAAGACAAATTCCTGGTCCTTGAAAGGAATTTGCAAGACCAAAACCAAAGTAATCCTGGGAGCTACATTTCACAGGGCTGTGATTCTATTGCTTGAATAGGTGTTCAGGGACATGTTAGTCACAACAGACTACTCTGCCTGTTCTCTAGCCACCCACCTAGAAGTGCATGGGTCTTATGTAGCGGTTTTGCTATATTTGACTACATTGGCACAGGATGCTGTAGCATCCTGATACCCTGTGGCATCTCAAATGGATGAAAAATTAGATATGAACCATCAACATGTGCTTTCAGCTCAGAAAGCCATTTATACCCTGCATCTAAATATGTGTGGCCTGAAGGTTGAGGGAGGTGGTTCTCCCCCTGTACTCTGCTCTCATGAGATCCCACCTGGAGTACTGCATCCAGCTCTGGGGACCCCAACACAAGAAAGACATGGACCTGTTGGAAAGGGTCTAGAAGAGGGCTACAAAAATGATTAGAGGGCTGGAACAAGTCTCCTATGAAGATAGGATGAGAGATTTGGGGTTGTTTGGCGAGGAGAAGCAAAGGCTCCAGGTAGAATTTATTTCAATCTTTCAATATATAAAGAGGGCTTATGAGAAAGATGGAGAGAGACTTTTTACCCAGGTCTGTAGTGGCAGAACAAGAAGCAACTCTTTTAAACTGAAAGAGGGTAGATTTAGATTGGGCACGAGGAAGAAATTTTTGTGTGGGTGGTGATACACTGGAACAGGCTGCCCAGAGAAGCTGTGAGTGTCCCATCACTGGAAGTGTTCATGGCTGGGTTGGATAAGGCTTTGAGCAACCTGGTCTAGTGGAAGATGCCCCTGCCCATGGCAGGGGGATTGGACTAGTTGATTTTTAAAGGTCCCTTCAACACAAACTGTTCTATGGTTTTATGATACTATCTAGTTCCCTTCTCTTTAGGCAACTAATCCTACCTACAGTCCAGCTTCTCATTTTTTTTGGTGGGGTAAGTGACTTAACCGTAATTTGCATCTTGAAAGAGGTAGGAACACTGTAAAGGTAAAATACATATTTGAGGACAGATGAAGGGACAGGAGTATCTATGAATGGAGTGATGCTTTCTGTGGACTGATGATGTAATTTCAATCTCATTCAAGCAGATCCCTTCCTATACATGGCATAGTTCAGCTGCCCCTCCATTAAATACAACTGCTTGTGGATCTACTCCAGCAGGAAAACCAGTAAGCAGTTGCCTCAGCCTAATGCATAGGGCAGTAAATTGTGGCTCAGAGGCAAGAAACAGTGACTAGAGAAAATGCTTCATAACATCTATAACCTTGGAGGGAAATTTGGGTGATTTCTTTAGATAACCTCAGCATCTGGAAATTCTTTATCCTGAAGATGGATGCATGAATGTTGCCACTGTGTTTAAGAAAAAGGGTTATGAATGATCTGATGGAAAGGAGGAATCGACTTGTATGTTATCATGATAAAAAACTTTTCATTTGCTGTCTCAAGAAGGCCAATAGTGCAGCTTTCAGTGCAAACCCTTATACCTCTCAATGCTGTATCACACAGGCATTTTACTGTTATTCATTACATGTAAATGTTTCTTTGTCCCAACACAAACTTGCAGCTGTCAACACAGCCAGCACTAACTACCAGGAAATGATCTGTCTGAGAAGGAAATGTGGCAAGCTATCAAGTCCCCACAATGTGCTAAAACATCCGTGGAGGCTGACTGCCAGTGGTTTATTATAGACTATGGACCATATGTTCTCTTGCTTCCATAGTTTTGTACAAGGAAATGTGTCATCAAATAATCCTGAAGGGAAGGGAGAATGCATTGTGCAGGGGAAGAATCATAATGGTACTTCACCGGGATGATACCTCAACAGCTGCTTTTCTGAAGAGTGTGAAGGCTAAAAAGACCAATAGAGATATAAAAAGGGGGTTGTTACTAGAGTGTGGATAGGAATAAACTTGGCAGGAACTCCACCATATGGCAACTTCAGGAGATGTGATAGATGTCTGAGGAAAACCTGCTGTCATTCATGCTGGTACAAGAAACCATAACCTTCTAATTTATGTATCTCTCATGGCTGTAAAGACAGTATGTATCATAACACTCAAGGTGAAACAGACGGGTAACCCCACCACCCAGTCTTGCTGACCATGTTGTTGAACTAGCTCCATGTATAGGCAGTGTAGATACACACATATCTAAAAGAGGGTGGATTTAGACTAGACATAAGGAGGAAACTTTTTGCAGTGAGGATGCTGAAACATGAGAACAGGTGGCCCAGAGAGGTGGTAGATGCCCCATCCCTGGAAACATTCAAGGTCAGGCTGAAGGGGGCTCTGAGCAATCTGATGTAGTTGAAGATGTCCCTGCCCCACTGCAGGCGAGTAGAACTAAAGAACCTTTAAATGTCCCTTCCAACTCAAACTGTTCTGTGATTTGCTGAGTCTATCTGAATGTCAGCTTTCTTCTTAGCTGCTCCATAGGGTTGTGCTCCAGGAGCAGTCTCTGCTTCTTTCCCAAAGAGGGAAAGCTTCAGCACCTCCATCCTCTGGGGTGATACTGACAGAACTGAAACTGGTCCTCTCTTCACTAAAGATCGAATGCCTTGATTGTCTTGAGGGGCTGGCCACTCTCTATTTGGTTCTTAAAGTTAGTAAGTGTTGCAGAAATTCTTATATAGAGGATTACATATATAAAAGGTTCTTAAATATGTAAGAGTTCCCTGCTAGAAAGAACAGATTCCATGGCTTTTGGTATATTACCCATATTAGGGTTTATACCAACTACGGTTGTGAGCACTTACACGTCCTTCACTGTTTCTTGGGGTACATAAACCCAAGATCAATACAGGGACATTCAGAGGGGCATTTTCTTACTGTCTTTTTGTGTGTGTGTGTGTTTGGAGGCGTCAGATTTCTTTCACTTTTCCTCTAACTTTTCTAATGTTTTTTTTGTATTCTTTAATCAGTACATCCTATCTAATTTTAAGATAGCGGGGTTTTGATTTTAAGCAGCTCTGAGATTGTGAGTTATGATTCAGAAAGTTTAAATGCAAACCATGGAAAAAAAATAATTTGTTAAAAGCAAGATTTTTAACTTGCAGTGACAAAGGTATATATGTTGGGTGTCAGTGGCAAGGTTTTTGTAGTGGGGGAGCTGCAAGGGTGGCCTTTGTAAGGACAGGTTGGGGCTGCCCCATGCTGGACATTGCTGGTTCCAACCAGCTCTATGATGGACCCACCAAAGGACACAGGTAAACCCATCTGTCAAGGTAGTGGCAGCTCTGTGAAACCATATTTGAAAGGGCCTAAAATACCTAAAAAGGAGGAGGGAACACAAAGTGAGAAACAACAGAGGGACAACCAAGATCACCACCAAGATCAGAGGAGGAAATGGTGCTCCATGGCACGGTGTGAAGGACCACATGCCAAGCAGATTTTCCTTACAGGACTACAGTCCATGGATAACCCATGCTGGAGCAGAGGAATGGTATAAGAAGGAAGGAGCAGCAGAGAAAAAATGCTAGGTATTGACCATAATCTGTCCCCCTCCACACCCTGCTGCTTATTGTGGGGGTAGAGGAGTCTGGAGTGAAGGACTAGGAAGTGAAGTTCAGCCTAGGAAAGAGAGGAGGAAGGGTGTTGCTTTATTGTTTATCTTTTTGTTTCTCACTACACAAATCTATTTTAATTGACAATAAATTAAGTTCATTTTCCCCAAATTGAATTTGTTTTGCCCACAGCAGTAATTAGCAAGCAATCTTCCTGTCTTTACCTTGACCCACATGCTTTCTTGTTCCTGTTCTTCCTGGGTTTTCCCCTTTTCCACCGCTGCCCTAGAAAGGTGGGAAATGAGCAGGCAGCTGGGTGGGAGCTAAGCTGTTAGCCATGGTCAACCTACCACAGTGTAACATCCCTACACGGCATACACATGACAGACTTAGATTGTGTATGTTTCCTACCTTATCTCACTGTCCCAGCTTTCATAATTTTTGGAGTCTCCTACATGCTGGCTTTTAGATGCTTAGAATTATGTCAGATTGAAGACCCAGGCTGAAACCTGGGTTCATGTGTTTGCCTCTGACATTTTGGAATAAATATCAGCAATCCTAATTAAAAAAAAAAAAAAAAGGCTAACAAAAATAAAATGTCTGCTTTAATACATACATTCTTAAAAATTTATTCATTAAGAAGGTCCAGCATTTCTGTGCTTTGAGAAGGTAACTAATTTATTTGATGGTTTGTTTTGCTTTTTGAAATCTCTCTGAATAGCTCTTCAATTTTGTCCAGTTACTAAGTTTTAGAGCTTTGTTTTGCATGTACTGTAAAGTCTGAGGTAAGAGACTGCAATTTGTGCCTCTGATGGCTGCATTTATGTGGTGCATGATCCATCTTCATATGACCAGGACTTCCCTTGTCCTTCAGAATATACATGGAGTACATAAATACAGTGATATGCCAGTGCTTCAAAGGGGCATGTACAGCTTGTAGTCAGGTATTATTTGAGCTTATAAGGCTTCTCTTTCATTCAATCAGTTCATACACATGAAAAATATAAATGTTGTGTGGGAACAGTCCAACACAATGCTTTTATTTCAGCCTTAAATGCCACAGGTTATGTATCTCCCAACTAAGCATGGCTGTGCCGAGGAATTCCTTCCTGTGCCTTGACTCCCAGTGTACTCTGCCGCTCAGAAATGTGCTACTTTTTCATTTTTCTGAATTGGAACTGATGGAACTGACGTGGTACAGCTGTGGGAGTGACTCAGCAGAATGGCTGTGCATCTTCATGCACGTGACATCCTTGACAAAAAATGTCACATTTTCAAGATAAAAAAATGTCTAAATTTCATTAATTCCTTCCTCAAGGGGACCTAAAACTGTTTTGAAGGGGAGACACTAAAATTGAGATTTCATTACACCAATCTGTCAAGATGGCAAACATGAAAATTGTATCAAGAATGTTATGCTTCAAATTTGATTGGATTCATAACTATTTTTATATGTTCCAGGCAGAAGCTAGTAGTATTTAAAGCAAGGCTTAAAACATGAGACACATGGCAGATGAAATGATGTTGATAACAATGGGGACTAATGAGAAATATTTTGCTAACGAGTGCATTTTACTTTGTGGATTTTTCCTCAGAGTTAAGGAAAAAAGTTGGAATTTGATGAAAGAAAAAAAAATGGTAGAAATCCTTCAGGATCAGAATATTTGAATTCTAAAAGTCCAGGGTGAATGGACTGTCATTTTCATTTAACAGAAAAAAAATAACATTGACTGATGAAATAATCTGCTGAGGTGGTGTGGTGTTTGGGGGTTTTTTCTTTTTTTTTCTTTTTTTTTTTTTTGGGGGGTTGCCTGGGTTTTTTTCCAGAGACAGTTTTGAGATTTTCTGCAAGGCCTGACAGTAGAAGCAAGATTCACCTGCTTTAAAACATATGTTTGAAGTGGCTTTAGGTGCTTACGTTTTCATCTGCAGTTATTTCTCCCTCTTTCAGCATCTGCATCTAGGACAATCCACAAGGGTTTCTAGATGTCTTAGAGACCTCTTTCACATCTACTCAGATCACCTCAAGGAAAGACGACTAACCCACACTTAGCTCTGCTGCACCAAAGTTCCCATTTTCCAGGTGTTTACCTTCTGTACTGTGTCAGACTGAAAAGACAGCCTGCAAACAAGCTCTGATACAAAACACACGTTCTGATTTCGGCTTAGCCAACATTCTATGCTGCAAGGAAGAGAGGGCAGCAAGGACAGGTTCCCTAGACCTTTTAGCTTAGGTTATAGTGGCTGGTGGGACTTCAACACCTGGACAGGGACTAGGCTAGGGCTAGGGTAGGTCATTAGGCTGGGAGGTGGGAACAGTGACAATTCACCTCAGGGAACACAACAAGGTAGGTGAAGGCCATGTGCAAAATCTGTGGGCACATCAGCTGCTCTATGTACCCTAATCTTCCCTGTACCTAATGTTCCCACATCTGTTATCTGGGATGAAGACAGATGGGCACAATCATTGTCTATCCCTCAAAAAGTGGGTGGCCTCTTGCAGCTGAAATGGGAATGATCCTGAGCCCTTGCTGAGTCCAGGACCCTGATCAGTTATTGGTAAGAGAGTGCTTGTTTACCTTGGCCAGAGCCACCCTGGAGGCACTGAAACAATTTCACAGTCCAAAGCTCCAGCGCCCTACAATATTCCTAAGTACCATTTAAGTCACTAATGTAGACTTAGCCAGCATGTTCACTTCTGTGAATGTCCTCTCTCACCACTTGGAGGGTAACACTCTGCCTGAGAACTTCTGAACTTCTGTTCACACTCCTGCTTCTTAGACTTCTTGGGCAAACTGTGTGAAACTCCAGGCTAAAGGCAAATGCCATTCAGTTCTGGTGTCCCTTTGGAAGTCTTACTTCTGAACAGTTCAGCCAAAATCCCCATTGTCCCTGTATGCCAGCACTGTGCCACAAGCTCCTTTTGGCACCAACTAGTTAGTCAATGGCTTCTGAGGTTCTGGGGAAACTCATCAATATTAGACAACTTACATTTCTTCTACCTTTGAAGTTCTTTTCCATTATGCACTTCAGCTTTATCTTCATGGAGTCCTTCATGCACCTGGAGAGGAATAACTTCATGCACCAATATATGCTGGGGACCACCCAGCTGGAAAACAGCTTGGCAGAAAAGGATGCAGAGGTCCTTGTGGACACCAAGTTGAACGTGAGCCAGCAATATGTCTTTGCTGTAAAGAAGGCAAATGGAATCCTGGGCTGCATTAAGCAAAGTATTGACAGCCTATTGATTCCTTCTTCTTAGCCACATCCTGAGTATTGTGTCCAGTTCTGGGCTCCCAGTGCAAGAGAGGCATGGACATATTGGAGAGAGTTCAACAAAGGCCCACAAGGATGATTAAGGGACTGGAGCACCTCACATATAAACAGAGGCTGAGATTGCTGGGACTGCTCAGCTTGGAGAGGAGAAGGCTCAAGGATCTGAAAGGAGGGTGGAAGGAGAACAGAACCAGGCTTTCTTCAGTGTTGCCCAGTGACTAGAGTTTATTGACACAAACTGAAACACAGGAGGTTCCCTGTGAACATCAGAAACACTTTTTTTACTGTGAGGGTGACTGAGCACTGGCACAGGTTGCCCAGGGAGGCTGTGGAGTCTCCTTCTTTGGAGATATTAAAAATCTGTCTGGATTTGGTCTTGTTCAACTTGCTCTAGGTGTTCCTGCTGTAGCAGGAGGGCCAGATGACCTCTACAGGTCCCTTCCAACCGCAGCTATTCTGCGATTCAGTGAAGATCTGGAAGCCATTCCTTCACAATACTACCACATAAGGACCATACAGAGTTGCTACCTGTGGACCTACATGACTAATTCAATGGCTATTTGTAACAAACCCTCATCATGTCATAGAGATTTCTTCTAGACTCAAAGGATTTGTCCCAAGTGGAAAAAAAAAAAAAAAAGTTATTCTCTGGAAAACTGTACTTTAGCTGCCCAGAGGAGGCTTGATCAGAGTGTTAGGACTATCTTGTGGGGAAAAAAAAATCCTTTTCCATCTCCTAGTGACTTTCAGTTGAGATTTAAACACTAAAAAGTAGATGCAGGGCTGGTATTTAAAATCATATTATAGGCAATGGACACCTGGATCCTCATGCAGTTGCCTGTAGTATGTAATGCCACTGGAATTTCCCTGTGCAAGATACCTGCAGAGGGCTGGCAGCCATGATAAAGACCCTTAAGGAAACCCATATCTTATTAAAAAGGTAATTGAAGGCTCAAATGGCACTACAGGTGTCTAGGTGTATGAATCCCTTCGCCAATCACTACATTCACTAAGTACAATGAAGTGAGAGTAGAAGGCAGTTCAGTAAAAATCAATTATAAGAAGAGGGGTCCAGGTGCCCACATCTTGTCCCAGCTGCGCTGTATCCACAATGTGTTCATGGGGCTGGTAGCTTTGTCACGGTACCTATAGGATACCTACATCCTCCTGAAAGGCTACCTAAAGGCCAGGCAGAATACCTGGCTTGTTTACAGTAATCGATTGATATCTGCCAAGGTAGCTGGGGAAGCTGGATTTCTGACTGTCGGTAATAGCATTGCAACGGAGCATGGGAGAGTGTCCAAATGCCTTGGTGAGGCCTCTGTTAATGAAGATGAGCACTAGTCTACAGAACAGTTTTCAGGACTCAGAGTTTGCACAGTTTATTGTACATGCCATTGTTTGCAACGTGCTCAGTGCAGGTTTACTTGCAGATGTTTGTATGAGAACATTCTTGAATTAAAAATACATCTTCCAAAAGGTGAAGGACTGGCTCTGTGTATCCTCACAGTGAAAGCCAAGGGCAGGCTGAAGTAAAAGCATATGCTTTGTGTGGGAGCAAACTTAGGCCAGTGATATGGAATTACCTCCCACACTTCGGCTGGTATGTGTCACACTTTGAAAAGGGTATTAAATATTAGATGAGACAACAGAGAAACTTTCAGTCAACTGGCATTTCGTTCTGCTTTGTCTGCACTCCTTACACTCCTCTGAATGCCATCCCAGTATTTCCCTTTTGGCAAAATTCTAGATTTGTTAAATCTTCCATTGATCCAGTGAAGTTCCTGTAGGTCTCCTTGTTTTGCAGGTGATGCACTCTGGCAGTGTCCTGTGAGAGCACTGCTCTCCCCATCCCACCAGCTTTCTTCCAGTGTCTGGCCTCCACCTTACCATGGACAACCTAGCTGGTCTCCCATGTGTCTGCCAAGATCTTGTGATTACAAACTTTGGTTAAGTTTACAGGAGAGTTCAACCTCTAAAGCAAAATGTGATCTCTAAGGTACAGAGCGTAAGGACATAAGACATGCTCTGTCTGGCCTAATACTGCATTTCAAGCAGTGGCAGTGAGAGGCAGGAGTGGCTAATTAGGGAGAACATGTGAAACTGGCCTGTGCAGTCAGTGGTTTAAGTTTAAGGGTCTTTGTGATGTCCCTATGTTGTCCTTTTACTATTTCTTTATGTACCTGCTTTTCAAGAATTTATCTGTTGCCTTTTTGGACCTGCTGTATTTCTACCTGCAGGGTCTGAGAACTGAATAACTTTCAGGTTGCCTAGTCCACTAAAGATAAAAAAATAATCCATAATCTTCACCTCCTTGATAAATCCAAAGCTGTAAATTACAATAAGCTATTTCATTTCTCAGAAAAATAAACTATATCCCAACCCACAGGGTTGAAAAAGCACCTATCCGTCCTCCTTGCTTCTAAAATGACAGATTCTGTAAGTTGACATCAGAGTATTGACCATGCTGTATAGCTGGGTTTTGTTCTGTCTGTGGCTGGTCCTTAGTTATTAAGAGAAAAGCAATAAAAAGAAATATAGGCTTTCCAAAGGCAAGTACTACTGGGGAAAAAATAATTTATGCTAGTGTAACTGAAAACAAAATTTGGACATATCTGTCTATTTCTCCCACTCTTATTTTTTTTTCTGCAACCAGCCTCTTACTTCTGTGCATCATTTATCCTCTCCCTCCTCCTGCAAGGTTTTCCTTAAATCATTATCTTCCCTCAAGGCTTTGTTATGTGTCTTTTCCAAGAACATTTTATGTTTGAATTCCTCTGGTGCATTATACTTGTCTGAATGAGGTAGTGCATTTGTCAGGACACACGCCCTACCTTTTAACTTGGTGTGGAGAAGGGAAATTTATAACACTATAGGAATTATTTACAAGTTTATGTTCTGTGCTTCATCTTTTTTTTCATAAATACAATTTTTGTTCTCATTAACATCATGCCAGCATGTCACAGTTATAAACATTTATCATACCTTCTGATTACAGTTGCACAGCAGTGCTTCTAAGCCAGGGATCTCAAAAAGGTTTGCAGTCCTGTAGCACTCCATTCAAGAGGCAGGTGAACTCTGTTACTGTTTTCTCACAGACATTGAACTTTGCCAACAACTGGACTAAAACCTAACCCAAACATCCACCACTTGTTTCTCTATGAGCAACTTTCAGCAAGATTCAGCTCATTTCACACTAGCAATCTCAGAATTGTGATGTGGCTTTTGGTGTTGAGTACAGTGAGACGCTGCATTATACCAAAGCTTAATATTTATATAATTGAAGTCAGGTCAAATGAATTGCAGTGTTCGTTGCCATGTCATTACTGAAACCTGGGAAGTTTCTTAAGACGCAAAGAAAAATAAAAAAGAATATCTGGTTATGTTTATATTGCCAAAGTGGTCCAAGGCCCAGGACTGATGCGGCATCGCTAGCGTATGCTCAGGCTGTGCTGAGGCCGTGCTCCCTGACATACTGCCCAAGCACTATACAGGAACGGCACATGGCCTGACCCACTCCTGTTAAACCAGATGAGCAGGACACTGTGAAAACAGCCTCCTACTGGACTGAGACCCACAGCATCATGTCAGCTATAGTCTGAACTTGGAAAAAAACCCCGCATGAACAAAGTAGTAGTCATGGTTTAGGCCAGTCAAGGGACAAAACACATTGAACTCAGAAGAGACACAGGGCCTAGGGCTCTGTAACCTTTCTCCCTGACCTCATGGCAAGATAGTCTCTCAGAAAGATGCATCCCAACATGAGTTTTATGTAGCAAGACAGATGTAGTCTATGATGCAGATGTAGTCTATGATACAGTCAGGAGTATATAAACAAGGCACAGAATTTCGTGTATTGATTCATACATCCTGAACTAGCATCTCTTTAGAGAAGGACCTTGCACCAAAGCTGCTGAAGATGACCAATATTTAATCACCCCAGACAGTAAAACTAATGGGATGAGAAGAAAAACATTCTCACATTTTTAGAAGAATAGTAATGTGCTATTTAAACTGAAATCCTGCACTTACATGCTTTCTGAGCTTTTCCTACAATTTAGAAGACATTTTCAGCCTGTGCAAAAGTGATATGGATACTTGCCCAAGAGTTAAACCCTCAACAGTTTGAACTGGCATAGTTCCAGCTAAGCCAGTGGCATTGTAACAATTAAATTCAAGTACAAATCTAGCCCAATAAACACACACACAAAAAATCATTAAATTGTGACTGAAATTGTCTGGACTGATAACTCATTAAGCAGCATTTCAGATTGATAGGCCAGTGTCAGTTGTAATGCAAGTGAAATTGTAGGGTTCTTTTGAAATCACATTAATGAATGAGGGCTGTTCCTATCTCACACATGGATGATAATTCCATGGCAGGGGAAAACTGCACATTCTCTCCCTCTGCCTCTTGCTGCTGGCTAATCACTCATGGCAGAGGACACTGGGGATTCCCATGTGCTGGAGCGCAGCCAGCAGCAGGATAATGCAGATGAACTTGAACGGAAGGACAGAATTCAGAACATTTCAGAAGGATTTCCATTCTCAGCTAAATGTCAGCACTCACTGAAATTCAGGCAGCTCAAATCATGTTCTCTGATGAGCCAAATGCAGATTGTTGCCAGTGCAACAGCAGCACGGTGTTGTCCAGGCTGGTCCTTTGCTCCACGTGGGATACTGAGTGAAAGACAGGCTCGATAAATTGTTAATGTATTCACTCTCCAGGCAGGTCAAATGGTAATTAACCTCATGCTCATCGCTGCTGCTTTGAGGGCAAACTCAGTATCTACCACGCAGCTACAGTTTGATCTGATAACTACCATACAGGGAGATGATAAAGGCGTGCAGAGCACCACAGGAGCTGTGAAAGGAAGGGGACGGGCTGAACGGGCACCTCTTTGAACAGGGTGGTCCCAGCTGCAGGAAGCACTCTGCATACAGGGATTTCTGTGGGCACTGGGACAGCCTTGGATGGATAGGGTGGTCTAAACCAACAGTGTTCCCTGGAGCCCTGGCTTTGCAGTGTCAGCCAGCCCTTCTGGCCTGGATGTCAGCCGACCTCACCTAATGGATGAGAACTTCATAGGTGGCTCTGCTGATGGATGTAGATGCAAAATGAAGCATTTCTTTGTTGGGTAAAGTGTTTCATTACTCCCATAGCAGTTTTTCCTTTGGAAGTCTTTTCTAGAAAGGCTGGACCTACCAGTGTGTTTTCTGCAGTGCTGCTTCTCTCTGGCAGAGACATGAAGATCCATCAGCAGTAAAAACAGGCTTAGTAGCATCCTTGATATTGCATTATAAACTGAGAGAGAGAATAAGAGTAACTTCCCCTCCAGGCAAAGATGTTTTATTTCCTTCTGTGTGAAAGATTTCATTCTTTTAAGGATGAGCTGATGGCAACTGGTGTTTGCAGAACAACTGGAGGCACCAAGAACATATTTCCCTCCTGCTCCAAGCACAACATTTTAGCCTTAAGTCTATGATATTTTACAAATCAAGGAGGGGATTTCACAGCCCTGCCTCAGATTGGCAGACCTAATGTTCATTTGTCCTTTGCATACCTGTTGAAAAACTGCTTGTCTGTCCTGCCTGTGGGAGTAGGACTGGGAACAATATCTGTCCAGAGAGACAAAAGCTTGGGAACAGAGGACTTTTCCTAAAGCACTCCACAGGCCACTGTCTCAATAACACTGGTTTGGCTGATTTTTCTGCTTGGCAAATTGTAAATGTGAAGTGGCATTGAACATTGAACTCTAGTGCTGATCAACTTCAAAAATTAGATATTAAAGTTAAATCTGGTCACATTTTACCAGCAAACATAGTGAAAAAAACCCGTCAGTTAACAGGAAAAATGTCATTTAATCAGTTAGCAGTTAGTTAATAGCTACTGGGTTTCGTCTATTATAAAACATCCCATGTAATTGCAAAACATTCAACCATACTGGAGTGACACTGGCACCACGTTTTCCAAAGTTTTTAAAAGAAAGAGCTGCCTCTCTTTTAAAATTTGTGTACAGGACTGAATAGGCATGTTAAATATCTCTGTGAATGCATCATGAGGTGGGGTACAAGGAAGGAAGGCCACTGCATGCACCCTATACTGGAGGAGATGAGGATTATCCCACAGATGAAAGGCCTCAGTTGTATCTAAGCAAATTACTTGGCTCTTACAGTAACTATTCCTCTTCTGCCCTGTAACCTGTGTTAGAAGATCCTTGCTAGATTTTGTGTAGAAAATTCCAATATTCAGCTGGTTGTCTCTTGCTGAATGCTTCTGCAAAGACAAGGACGGTACAAAGCAGGGTCCTGCTTTCCTTTGGTTTGGGCAGCCCCTTGCTCTGCTGTCCCAGTCTCTGCAGGTCCTTGGTGGACTGAAGATAGATATTATGCTTTTAACTAACGAACAGTCCTTTTATGGTGACCACTGGTGTTCATGTTGGCCAAAAAAAATAGAAAGTTGATGAGACTTGCTGCACTTTCATTCCCCATGTCTCAATACGGATTATAATTGCATATTTCTTAGTGCACAAGGCTTCTGTTGATTTAATTTCACTTCTACTTCCTGAGGAGTCAACAGTGAAGAAATTAAACAGTAGATTCAATAACAGACCCTCCTTCTCCTAGCTGTTGGAAAGATCTGGCAGTCTGAAAGAGCAGCAATGGAACAGATTAGGTTATTGCAAACTGACATTCGTCAGACATAGGGTCTGGACTCTGCAAATAAGGATTCACCTGAAGCACAAGAGTTTAGGCCCAGGATTAGATGCAGAAGATACAAGTTGCACTTGAGGGGACCAAATCTTGACCAAGACTGCAAACTAACTCTCAAGACCCTGCAGCTCACAGGTTTGGTCTGGATTCTTTATTGCCTGCAAAAACTTCCCTCAGGAAGAAAAGCCAGCTCTTGGAGTGGTTCATGGTGGTTAATAAGTCATCGCCTCCAAAACCACCAAATGCTGTCATTCATTGAATGTTTGAAAAGCAAGGGGTGTGAGTAGAGAATATTTGTCAATAAAGAAGCAAGCCAATTTTCCGGTCTTTCTTAACCACCGCAGGTACCTAGTATATCCAATATGCCACACCAAATAATGAGAATTACAGATCTCCTTATTTTCTCTGTGCTACACAGGTATTTCATCTAACGTCTGAGATGTGACATCATGGTCCAAATGTGTCTAAAGCAGCAAAGCAAAATTAGATCACATAAGCTTACATTAAGGTTTGACACATGGCCCTGTGCCAGGTGAAGGCAGTAGTGCTGGGCTGCAGAACGCACCTCAGCATGTTGCATACAATTAGGGAAGGAGCTGTACCCAGCCACAGAGAATCAGCAGGGCTCCTGCCCTGGCCTCACGTCTGTTCCAGTGAAGAGCAACAGTAATGTTCTGAGGACATCTACTGTTTACATTTAACACCTACATCTTCATCTATAGGATACTGTCCAAAAGAGTCCAAGAGAGCGGTCTTTAATGACCGGGAAGTATTCCTGATAGTCCTTAAGGAAGTCAAGATACATCAGAAACAAAACTTGGTCTACTTTAATTGCCACTGCTTTACAAATAAGAATCCCCATCTTGTTAATATGATTTTTCATGGAAAAAAAAGTATTACTATCTTGATAATCTTTTAATTCATTAACATCTTCTGCCAGCTCCATAAGAATACCATTAAATGTGCCACATCCTCCCAGAGCTTTCACTTTCAAGTACTCAGGAGAAGTCTAGATGCACAGAGTAAAATCCTAGCTCCAGTGATTCATAACCAATTATTCACCTTTGCATCAATAGAGCTAAATTAGGGTTTTTCTCTCTCTCAGTTCATCATAACAGGAATTTGCTGATCCCATGCTGTTAAATCCATCTGCTGCCTCAAGCTTTGGCTTGAAGCATCATGAATAAAAGAGGGAGAGAAAAAAGGAGGAGGAGAATCAGAAGCTGTTATTCATAAAATGTTTCAGCCTCAAGCTGAGCCTGTGGAGGCCAACCACTGCAGTGCAAATGGAAAGAAAGCTGAAACTCCAGGCATTTCAGTCCTTTGCCTGTTACTAATAGCAGGATTCAGTTGACTCTATTACACAAGGACTCCCTTCCATTTACACCTTTGTTACAGTCTTAGCTGCTATTTAGGCATGGGCTCCCAGTTCTTGTTGTAACATTGGTCCCACTTCCTATTAAACAGGATCGATTGGATGCTCAGCCCTCCTTTTTCAGTCTCCAATCAATCATCAAACAATTAAGGCATCAACAGCTTAATCTTTTTTTCAATTCTACTCCACTAAAGCTCTCTTCTGTCTAAACCATATTCTTCAGAGACATGCAGAAATCTGTTTTCCCAAAGTTATCTCTCCTCAGTTTTCTGTACCTCACTGGCCAGCTGCACCTTGACTGAATAGCAGGTCTGGTTGTGCAGAACCACTGCTGCTGGGTACAGTCTGCAAATCCTAAGAGAGAAGTTACCTAGCATGTTCCACAGAGCTGCAATCATGCATCTTTAAGGAAGGTGCAAACAACTTGAAGCATGTATAGCCTTATATTCTTTTTAACATATATAAAATAATATAGATATAGATTATAATTATTTTAAACCTCATTGTAACGAGTAACCGTATTTGCTGGTGTCTAAGAAAGTCGCTTTTAGGGATGGAAAGTCTTAAGTTCTTTATTGATTTCCTTACTGATTGTTAAACTATACCTCAATACGATGATGTAAGAGGCAGTGGTTAATGAGTGGCTGGATACTCTGATGGATGCACTCCCTTTCCTCACCATCAATACAAAATAATTAGAAGTAGCTTGCCTTTAATTATTTTTCCCTTTTAAGCAAAAATTATAACAACTTTCTTCCCTAAATCAGCCCTTAGGATTTACAAGGCCATGCTGAATTTAGAAAATGATATAATTTCTGAAATGAAAGTTAAATCCTGTCTGGATACCAGCAACCATGACCTGATTACTCTGAACTCGTGAACACAGAGAAGGTCCCAACTATAAGTCACATATTTTCTGTTTCAAATAGACAGATTTTTCATGTCTAAGGAAAATTATTAGTGAAATCAATCAGGAGAAAAGTATAGCCATGAGAAAGCAGATGAAAAGGAGGAAAAGTTTATTAGGTTAGAGTTACACTGCGGAATGAGTTCAGGGCTCAGAGGTGGCAGAGAGAGTGGCAGAGTTTGGTGGCTTAGGCAGCGTGTTCTTCAACTGTGAGCACCAAATCTAGTGTGTCTTCATGGCCATGGATAACAAATCAGTCAAGAGTAACCTTGCACACTGCTCCCATGTGCAGTGGACTTGAGTCCTTAAGCAATCAGGATAGTAAAATCCCCCAGCATTGCGCTCAAGCCCCTTCTTTAGCAGAGAAAAGAGATCAGCCAGTGGAGATGAACATAGACACTGGCAAAAGATAAAAATGATAAAACAGGGAAATAGCACTACGTAAAATGTAAATTATGCATAAAACTAAGGAAAATAAAGGGAAAAATTATAGTAGTGCAAGCAGTAAAGAAACTCTAGCAATGGGAAAGTCCCATTATTAGGTAAAGATGTTGTAATGCTGATGTATGGAAGGTTGCACATATGGAAGCAAATGTTAAGTAATATTTTCATTCTAATCCAGGTTTTCATTCTGCTGCTGCAGGTAAGGATATCTGTTACTTGAACTCTTTAGAGCATTGAACTTGCTTTGGCATTCCTCTTAAAAATCAGTACTGTACCACAGAGCACAAACTGAATGGATTAAGGACTTGGTAAGTGAGGTTATATACATGCCATCTTTTCAGGACCAACGCAGTTAAAAGTCCTGGAGACTATTCCACTCATCCACTTCTGTGCAACCACAGTGCCACTTACAGGCAGCATGTGAGCCATGTGTCTGGTGTCCACAGTGCTTGAAGGCAGTCTGAGAGGAAGCTGACCACCCATTTTACTAATCTTGGCAGCAGACAATGTGGGGTCCCTCCAGGAAGGACTGGGAATATGCCCCAAGATTTATTTCATGACCACCCTTGACATGGATGCAAGCAGGAAGGCGGATTAGAGTTCGGAATCAAAAAGGTGGTTATCCTATGCTCTGTGTAAAGGTCTTAAATACAAGAGGTGGTAGGAAACATGAACATCATCCCCCACAGGAATGACAGTATTATCAAGTTTAAGCCCATTAAGGTAGTTTAAGCCATGAAATTGCTTCATCCAGTCTCTGAACTCACTGCAGTCTGTCGAACTGTAGATCAGCATAGTCATCACTAACAAGAATGTGCAGACAGAATGACTTATCAGGACTGCTTAGTATCCTTAGCTCATCCAAGCTGTGTTTTAATGTAGCCAACAGCAAAGTTACACATGTAAGTACGAGTACAAGGTGGTAACACCATGAAGGGAACACACAGAATGGGAAAGTTGCTCCTAAGAAGCAACGGCTGTGATTTTACAGACTGCGTTGAACAAATAGATGTGGTGGTACAAAGAACTAGTATCATGTCTGAATCTGTAATCAGGGCAATAATTAGTAGACATAATCAGACTGCTTTTTCCATTGTGTATTTGGGATTAATAAACCTTGCACTGGAGTATTGCATCCTTTCGGGATTGCTTCTTAAAATCTGTAGATGATCAATATCATCTACAGGGAAATATTTGGGGGCTGAAGGAAGTTCATCTTTGGGACAAAATTAATGAGCTCAGTGTGTTTATTTTGTTAAACCAAAACCTGACAAGTACTTTTTTTCCAATCTGTAAGACCATTACAGAGGAATACTTATCTTTAAAGCATTAGAGAGAAAGGAATAAGAAGAATCGATGCCAGAAGAGGGAAACAATAATTTGCAAAAAGGGAATTAGGCAGAACTTCTATTGGAAGCAATCAACAAAAGAAACAAATCAGCAAGGGAAGGAATGGGCTCTCTGGTGCCCAGTATCTTCATGTTTGGACTAGATGCCAGTATGGAAAATTTCCTTTAGTTTAGCACAAGGCTTGTCCATGCATACCTGTGTGAACTGCAGTGGCTTGTGTTATGCAGGGCTTAGCAAATCACTGAGTTTTTTGCCTTATACCTCCTGCTGTTGTGTCTTCTTTTGCCTCCATCTCCAGCTTGCCTGTGTAAATACTGAGTACGGGAAACCTGAATACTTGATATTTATCTTATCCACAGGCCCTCTCCTTGAGTGCAGGCTGCAGTGATCTGTTCAAACTTCAGGACACAGCTAACAGAGAAGCCCTCTCTTGTCTTACGCTGATCTGGCATGCACCTTTCATATGTTATGAATGTACTGTGCAAGCACTGTTGCAGACCTAAAAGGAAGCAAAATTGTAGTGGCTGCACATTTATTTACAATAGAATAGTCTAGAATGGACTGTTTCTGTTGGAAGGGACCTAAAAGAATCATGTAGTCCAACTGCCTGACCGATTCAGGGCTGACCAAAAGTTAAAGCTTTTGTTAAGGACATTGTCCAAATGCCTCCTAAACATTGACAGGCTTTGGGCATCAACCACCTCTCTAGGAAGCCTGTTCCCATGTTTG